>JABXWE010003449.1:0-68463 GCA_014611495.1 Limonius californicus | reverse complement strand
TAGTCAAGATTACATTGCCGTATTAAGAGTTCTATGGTCCTTGTAGTCGAAGTAGTGAGGTGATGCAGTTATGGGCAATGTAAATAAACATTTATTTGAAATAAAATTGTTGAATACACATTTACTGAACAAAGTATATAAAGGATTTTACAATAGATGTTGACCATTGTTTTCTAAACATAAATGCATTCTTCCCTTAAGATTTTCAAACACATTCACCTCATATCAGGTGTAAGTTCGTATTACTTTTGTGAAATAGCTTTCTGTAAATCCTCTAGGTTCTGTGGTATATTATTAAATATATTTTTTTTAGATAAGGGAATAAAAAGAAGTCTGGAACTGTAAGATTGGGTGATCTTGGTAGAAACAAATGTGTGCTAATTAACCGATCATCATAAAATTTCTGTAAAAACTGTATGGCACGATTAGCAGTATGTGCTGTGGCATTGTGCTGCTGGAAGCAGCCATTTCTCATTTCATCATCATGAATTCCATTGAAAAAGGGGTTAAGATATTCTGAAGATAATAATCGGCAGTTATATTTTCTGCCAAACACTTGTAAACTATTCGCCTTCTTGAAACAGCGACCCATAAACCGATCTTCTGTGGATGTAATGATGTTTCCTCAAACATTTGCGGATTATCTGTTGTTCATATTCTCATATTTTGGTTGTTAGATATTCATTCAGGTGAAACCAGGCTTCAGCGCTGAACCAAGTAAGACCCGATATGTCATTGTTATTTATGTTGTTTAAGAATCAGTGACAATAATCTGTTCTAGGTTGGAAATCACGCGGTAAAAGTTGATGCACCATTTGAATTTTGTACGGAAACATGCTCAATCTTCTTTTTGAGTTGTTCGACAAGTAGCGTATGACAAGTCAGTTTCTTGGCTTACTTTTCTGATCAGCTTAGACGGAGTTGGTTCCATGATATCTCCAACATTATCAATAACTTCTGCTGTTTTTTCACAGGGTCTTCCTGGTCCCTTTTCCTTTCCACTCTTAATTTCATTGACAGCCTCTTCGTCTTACTGTTGGGCATCGGTTTCTCTACCAAGCGCTAAGATAGAAACATGGTGGACCTACAGTTTAACGTCGAATCCGAACGACAGAAATTCCAGAGGTTTTTAGCATTAAGTTCCCACGGTTGCAAGCCGGATTGGGAAATTGTGTGTGGTGGGTTCCACGCTTACAGTTTCTTTAAAATTATTCGCAATAACCTTGGCAGTTTGATAGAAATTGTTATAAGTGAAGTTTGCAGTCTTATTCGAATTTGAAATTCTATCAAATAAGTTTGAAATGAATATTGCCATTCGTGTTTTTCATTCTCTGTACTCACCTGTGGCTTGCACATATGCGGAAAGGTTTCCAAATCGTCGACACCCTGACGCAACAACTATAATCCATGTAGAATAAGGATTACTGGGAACAGGTATTTTAATTCTCCAAAATTCAGACAGGACCTCAACTTGCACGAAGCGTCGATCAAGAAGAGCAACTCCTTGAATTTATTGGAAGCGGAACCAAATATAATCCTGCGTCCCAAAACTATTTCCAAAAAGATAGAATTCACATATTATTAGAAATGGTCTGCATTCCATTTAGACCTCAAAAAGGTCAAGTTTGCATGACGAAGATAGGGAGCTTCGAGTCAATTTTTGTAGATGGTTTCTGCATAGGGTAAACAATGATTCACATTTCATTAAAACGATTCTGGGGAGTGATGAATCTATATTTACTTAGATGGATATCATAAAGGATGAAAACCTTGCTTAATACACAAAACTTATTTTCAAAGACGATGCTCAATAAACATTTGGGTTTTATTATTAAAGAATAATGTAATTGGTCCATACATTCTACCTCACATACTTAATTCTGCGTTGGATCTTCAATTATCACTGTCATTGCTGGATGAAGTTCCATTATCAGTTAGAGTTATTTGCTCCAACATGATGGTGTATCGTCTCATTATGGAATACAAGTGAGAAATTTTCTAAATGAAGATTATCCTGAAAGGTGGATTTGAAGAGGGGGACCCACAACATGGCCTCCTAGATGACTGGATCTGAATCCGTTTCCTTTTTCTGTGACCATTTGAAAGAAAACGTTGTTGTGAATTCATGAAAATGTCATAGCTTATATTTAAGGCGCTCTGGGGTCACTAAATAAAAATATGCTACAGGGTTCGTGCTTTTATGGTTATGGTTATTTGCCTTGAAGTAGCTGGCAACCTATTTGAACACATTTTGTGACAACAGATGTGGACAACATCTTTTTGCTAATACTATTCGTTTCTAAATAGTTTAATTCAAATGTTAAATTTTTGTATCAATAACTTGATAACCAAAGGCAATCTGAAAAATTTCCAGATTTAATTTTCGATTTCTTTTAGCCCTCTAAATCAAATCACAAAAGACAGGGCGTCAATTTTAAGAGACCTTTTGTGTAGAAAACCAATGGTATTTTTGTACTTATGTATTCTATTATCAATAACCTTTATCACTTAAAATGTGAAATTGCATGTATATTTCTGAAAACAAACAATGTTTATTAATACATAACGTACTAATAGAGTATTGAGATGGCAAACATGGCGAAATATAGAAAACACATACAGTTCCATAAATACGGAAAAAGCGCTACAAATCTACATTTGTTACATAAAAAAGAGTTAGATATACAGAGTGGACTTTTCTAATACAAGTAAACATTGTTTTTTAAATTAATATCGTATATGTGCACACATAATATGCTTTATATTTTCTATTAGTAGCAAAAACAAAGCGTAAAGCGTAGCCTACGGGTGCAACTACTAGCAAGTTAATAGTGCGGAAAAGTACGATAAAATATTATCTCCTCTGTCTATTAATTAGTAAGGTGAACGATCCCAACTGTAAGATAAGTTAGATGTTATTAAAGAATTTTCCACAGATATGGTAGAGAAGACCTAATTCGTTGTTCGGAAACAGAAGAGCCTGGAATTTTTTTAATAATTGACGCCTTATCATTAAGAAAACACACTCTCAAAATCATTTCATTCTAAGTAAATTAAACACGGATGACATATACGTACTTGATTATTATCTTCATTGTTCAGAAGTAGGACAACATTAGTATTTTGAATTTTTCAGTTCCATCTCTTATTAGGGCCCTTTAATTGAAATTTAGTTAACGATAATACACGTTGAGGCTACAGTTTATTTAAAATTCGGATAGTGTTTATATGAACGAATTACCATACACTTTATAATAAATAATATTCTTCAGAAAATTGACTAATTTAATTATTATATTATCTTTTGACAAAAATCAAAGGTTTATTTATTTAGTTTGAACCTGTGTTTGGATTAATACGTAAGGAGACAGGTAATCTTAAATAGTTAGCATTGTATGCAGGCAAAGTAATAGCAACAGGTATTTTCAAGCCCGTATCTAAATCTTTTCCATGTATAGATTACACTAAATGTAACGCCTTTTTGGAATGATGTCTAAATTCAAGGGTAAAGTCTTAATATATCTAAATATTTAGAAACATTGGATAATGAGTAAAAAAATTGGAAATTCTAAAAGGATTTAATAAGAAAACATAAATTTAAATTAATACTAGTATAAATTATGTTTCCGCGTAAGATTACTGCAACTCACACTATACTACGTTCTTAAATAGCTGGGAAATGTTTATCACACCTGTTTGAAAATCAGTAAAATATTATTTTTAATTTATGAGGGGATTAGTCAGCTTTTTCTCATAAATAGTAAAACTAATATATATTTAATCGTCATTGGAATCTCCTAACAGTTCTATAAATTATTGTGTAAGTTAGAAGACCATATTTGTTTTCCTGTTACAGTAGATATAATATTTTATTATCTAGTAAGCATGGAATATAAATGTCACTCTGTGAAATATTAGTACATAGATTGGCCAATATATTAAAACGCAAAAGAACAATTTATTTGGGTATTACTATTAAAATATAACGCTTAGAAAAAATTAAAAAGTAATATCCTAATAACTGCAAAGAAAGCAGGAGGAACAAGAAAAGTGAATATTAATGCAAAAAGAAATACGAAACCGTCGTTTACTGAAGAGGTTAAGTCCTCGCAAACGAGAAAAGGAAAGCATACATTGAATACAGAAATAATCAGACACCACAAGAGTATGAGAAATGCCAAGAAACAAGAAATAGAGTTAACAACGAAATCTCAGCATTAAAAAAGGAATACTGGGTAAAGTTCTCTAGCGATATGGAACACGACCCATTTGGTAGCCAGAAAAAAGTATGCAACATGCTACGTAACAGGAGGAAACTCGTAAATAAATATATAGAAATATAGACAATCTCGAAAGAAGAGTGGGTGCCACACTTCAAACAATTATATGAGACAACTACAGCCACACTCAGAGAAATCCCAGGGAACAATCAAGAAGGTAGAGTGAATCACCATAGATGCCGTCACAAGAGAGACATCAAAATTAGAAAACAGGAAATCGCCAGGTATAGAACTTATCACCAATGAAATGGTAAAATATGGAGGCGAGGATCTGGTAAATCAACTAACCATACGGTTTGAAAAAAAAATCATAGAATCTGGAACCATACCAGATGAGTGGCGTACACGTATTACCATATCCATCTTCAAGAAGGGTGCTAAACATGATCCTGCAAACTATAGACGAATATCGCTGTTGACTTACGTTTCGAAGCTGCTTACAAGGATACTATCGACAATAATTATCCGACAAATAGAAATAAATGAGGAACAACAATGATTCCATAGATTCACTGCAGATGCAATATTTATATTGAGGAAACCGGTGGAAAAGGCCATAGAATACGACAAACCACTGTGTCTTTGTTTTGTTGATTTTACATCTGCATTTGACAGAGTGCGACTTACGGATGTAATACATTTACTAGCAGATAAAGGAATAGACAAGGACATTATTAACATCATCAAAGAAGTAAAGTGAGAACAGGACAAATATAAAAACAAACTAAAAGAAGTACCCGTTTCTACAGAAATCAGACAATGAAACAACTTGATCCAACCGTGTTTAGTGTAATAATGGACCAAACAATAACTAACATGAAGGAAACAGACATTGATTACATTATCGGGAACGATAAAATACAAACAATATACTACGCGGACGATGTGATTCTTATGGATGTAAGTGAAGACGACCTGCAACGCTTATTATTCCGACTAAAAAGGGCAGCAGCGACATTCAACATGAGGGTATCCACCCAGAAAACCCAGTCTTTAGTAGTATCAAAGGACATGATTAGATGTAAACTGACAGTAGATGACACCACTATCGACCAAGTCAGAAACTTTAATTACCTAGACGCCAGTATATCCAGCGATAAAAATATAAATAAGAAGTCCGTACACAGGCATCTAACGCTGCAAAGATATCAGACTGCTTGCGCGAAATAATATGGCGAAACAAGCACATCAATGTTAAAGGTAAAGTAAAAATTTATAAGACTTGTGTAAGACCTAACCTTACTTACGCAGCAGAGACGAGAGCTGAAACAGCAAAGACAAAGAATATTGTGCGGACAACGGAAATTAAGACGCTCCGAGCTATAACAGGACACACAATACTCGACAGAATTAGAAACAACGCAATACGAGAAACATGTGGCATAAAAGGTGTAGTCAGATGGAGCACATCAACACGACGATTCTGGCGCGATCACGTCGAAAGAATGGATAACAACAGACCATCAAAGAGGGTAATGACCCAGAATCCAAATATAAAACGACCTCCTGGAAGGCCGCAAAAGAGATGGTATGAGAGTTGGACATCGAGCTTACAGGACAATACTAAGAGGCCAAATATAAGAAGACGGGACAACGTCCTAAGTATATACTATGAAAATGTCACACAAAACGAAATTGAAAGCCCATAGCCCGTAGTTATAAACAAACTGTGTTCGAAACAACCATGTAATGAATATTTTATCAAAAGGTGTTATAGCGCGAGCTTGGTGACATCATACTTTGACCCATGGTCTACATTTGTTACCTCCTTGGATTGTTGTATTATAGGAGATAATAGACGAATATGCAGGATTCGATTTTTTACGTAATTGTTGAGAACTTTTTATTATAATAGTATTAAGTATTAAACTTGTTGTATGCTGGAATTAGTCTAATTGCTTTGTGCTGTCAATTAGCTAGCTATAATATCATCCCTAAATACAAGAAGTGTTAACACAAAACACTTCTAGTACTCAGAACCGATCGCATCCTGTCAGTATTTTTCTTCCATACGGGCTCCAAAACAGGCATCCCTAGCAGAGATGATTGGAAGAAAACCCTAGGAACTTCGTAAAACTAGCGGTCTTGTCTGGCCATAGACAGTTATGCGCTACAGTTCTTGGCAGTCTTGCCCTCAGCCCAAGAGAACCTCAAAGGTACATATGCACAGACAGTCAGGCGACATTGAAAGCTCTTAGCTTACCCAGGATTAGCTCCGTGCTGGTACTAAACTGCTGTCAAACATTGATAAAATTCGGTACATGCAACTGAGTCAATCTGCTATGGATCTTTGGTCACAGCAACATAGGATTAACGAAGAGGTCAAAATTTGGCTCGGAAACGCATTAAATGGACCGGACCTGGCTCTAGGACTTCCACACTCACTCAATCCTCATAAAGAGACCTTCATCTGAATGGACCAAAACGCTTCTGGAGATAAACGGAAGATGCATCCGTATAATAGCTAGTCTGTTGGGCAGACGCGGTCATCTACAAAAACACTTATACACTAAATTCATGAAATGAAATTAAAAAATATTCATGTTAGGTATACATACAGAGGGGATGGTATATTATATGGATTATGTAAATATAATCCAATGAAAATTGCTGTCGTAAAAGTGTAACCCATTTTGGACAAAACTGTTCAATTTTCCCATGGAAGAGTATTGTATGTAGATCAACTCAACGGTAAAAGAGCTAGGCTCGCAATGCGAAAGCTTCAGTTGGAATTTCGGGATAAGCAGAAAATTTTTCTACAAATCCTGGGTTCGGTATAGAGCTAGGTTACATTCGATGTTGGGTTACAATTAACAGCGGTTTTACTAACATCTGGCTGACCAGAAGAAGTAACAAGGCCAAATACAACATCATACATACAATTAAAACATATAGTGAAAATGGCGGGTAATGTTGGGGGAGAAGCTTGGTGCAAGCCCAAGCGGGACCCATCAGCTTCAATAAATCGCTGTTGTATGAATGGCAATCTCAATAAAAGAGGACTACATGAAGAAGACGTGTAGATCCAAACAAAAATGTTTCAAACTGCTTATTTGTCTTATTCGGTGCAATGCAATTAGGTAGACTATGCCATGAATACGCCTCATTTAGGCTAGGGTGCTTTTATTCACAAAATACACATCCTTTTTTTCTTTTGCAACCCATAAGAGGAACACGATATAACTAGCAATAGTGTATGCCAAAATTAAAGGCCCATGTTGTATGGTAGACACGACGATCAAATTAAACATTTAGATGAAGTATTATTACAATAGTCACGGGAGCTCCGAGTTCTATATTATGGAACAAAAATGTATCACGGAAAACTAAAATACACTTATATAACGCTGTATACAAAAGTTTCACAATATATATGGATGTGAAGTTTGGTGGTTAACAAAAAAATAGAAAACAAATTCATGGCACTTGAAATGGATTACATTAAGATATCAGCAGGAATCTCTAAAATGGAACATAAAAAAATTAAACCACAAGAGAGGAAATGATATTGGCAACTCCATAATAGATGATATAGAGTTAAAACATTGGTATGGTATGGGTATGTACAGAGGATGGAGGAGGGAAAACTACCAAAAATGGCATGAATGCTATCAGAAAGAAAAAGACGCCGTAGGCCAGAAACAACTTGGAGAGGGGGAATCGTAAAAGCTATGTCAGAACGAAATTTACAAAGGGAAAGTCTGGAGAATGGGTACCGGAAAGCGTCACAATAAGCTATAAGATATCGGATATATATAATATTACGACAGTCATATTCTCGATATTTCTCAGAGGTTATACGGTAGGCTTTTATGACTCTCCATATACTTTAGGATAAAAATATATTACTACGGATATTTGATATAGCTTTGAAATGACGTTATGATGCAATACACCAATAATGTATTAAGATATTATACCATGACGAACCGTCGATTCCTGAACGTCTGCAAAATATTTGCCATTGGGTACTTTTCATTTGATGAGAATCTCATTTTACCAAGAATTCTTCAGCCATGAAAATAGATAAATGGTAGACCGATTAAAATTAGGAATAAGGTTACTGTGGCAGCAAACCATCGAATTTTGCAATGGAACGACACTTGTATGGTGTTGTTGAAAACTGACCTTTTTTTTTCTCTCTAAACCTTACTTTTATGACTGTTTTTGTCCTGTTGGGCAATGAGGTTAGTGCAGTTGTCTGCTGTTATTATTGTGCGCTTTAGAAGGTAATCTATTAGCAGCATACTTTTAGCAACCCAGAAGACCATTATCTTTAAAGCAGATTTTATAGACGATGCCTTCTTGGTCCTGGAGAATCGTGATATTTCCATTACATTGTCTTGTTTTGGGTGTATTGTAGTATGCACAAGTTTAACCGTGGTTACTAATCGCCGCACAAACTCTGTTGTATTCTTCTTCGAAGAGTTCAAACCCTGCTTAGAAATATGCCTTTGAATGCGCATTTGTTATTAAATGCGACACGCAATTTACTGATAACTTTTTATACATCATTTTTCGGTTAACATATGAAATATACGTCCATTTAAGACATCCAGAACCGGATTAATTTCAGATTTTTTCTGTCGATTAACTTCAAACATAGTTTAGGATCAAACTTAATGGATTTCTCCAATGATTGGTTTTTGGACATTCACTCTGGATTGGGACCACATTTAAATTCAATAGTCAAAAATAAGATTTCGTACAAAGTATTTTTTATGCAGGTATTTTTTAATCATACGTTAAACTAGACTACAACTGCATATTCATAATACTGTATGCAACCTACTACTTGACAGAATGCCTTACAATTTTATAGTTCTTTATATTAGGAGTAAATCAATTGTTTGCCCTAATGATTTTAGAATTATTCGTGACATTTACACTTTATTCTAATAGCATTTCTAACAGTCATTTTAACAAATTTGCTTCGCTTGTATAATATAAAGTATAGAAAGGCCGGTCCACGTTCCGAATATCATAATACTAAAATGAAAAATTACATATTCTCTCAGTCAGTGTCATGTAATAAGTACTTATGTCATCCGGTTAATTCTCCAACTCGGTTGGTATCTAGCGATTTTTGACCCACTGATCTAGTCCTTTTACTAGTCCGACAACGTGGATGTAGACGTTAATAAGGATATAAGAATAAATAGCACCACAATTCAGTGAACTACTTATACTTAATGTATTAATTTAGCAGGGAACAGTTTTCATTTCAAACAACATATAATTCAGCATTTAAATGCTTTACTTGTTCGTACATTCACGTACCTGCAAATTGGATTTGTTAAGTGGTCCAATTTTTATCCTTACAGGTAAACAGTCTGTACTTTGTGTAATAATTCGAACGGTAAGCTTTGCCTTTGTTCCCCCTCTTATCCACACGTGATATGCAATTTGTCTGCTGTACACATTGCAATACACACATACACGTGTAGTAGTTTAATAAAACCAGTGCTTTCATTGTGGGGAAAAGGAAGGAAACACTTGCAGAACAGGCCGATCAATAATAAAGAGGGTAAGAGGATTTGCTTTGATTATTTTTATAGTTAATATTCACGTTTTATTTTACTATATTTGTGCTTACTTATTGTTTATTTAATTAAAATAAAGTTATTGTTGTAAGTAGATACATAAAATGTCCAACTGGTTTTGAAACAACTTTTAAAATAGTGATAAATTGATAACATATTTTGGTTAACTTAAATATACTTCATGGTACCATTTGAGATTTATAAATCACAAAGTATAATCATTTTGTGTATTGACATTAGTATTATTTCTTAAATTATAAGTAAAAATGCAAAACATGGAGATGAATGATAAGAGAGCTTACGTTTGGGAAAATACGTACTTGATAAACCTAGTTCCATCATCAATACATCTAAGGTCAAATAAAACTTATCAATTAAGTAAATATTGTTTTAGTAACGGCATCATCTATTTAGTACCTACACATATGTTGAAACATCAAATAAATTTTACCTGACGGATAAATCCGCTTTATTGCTGTTTGGGATTTGGAGTTAGTTATAATTTTCCATGTTAATTGGATAAATACATGGAAAGTTCATACATTTACTATTCATAAACATAGGTTATGCCATTGTTTAAAAATAAGATAAAACTGTGGTTACGAAGTTCAAGGTAATTTACTAAACCAAAATAATTATGATGATTGTTCTGAAAATGAGAAAGGCTGAGTTATGGAAAAAGTTGTTAACATTCGTGTTGCCATATTTCTTACACAAGAAAATACTGTTCATAAGAAAGTTAGCGATTATATATATTCTTGAGATAATAGTTTCGAAGCGGAAGAAGGTTTTTTTCTTCTCATACCGAGGGTTATTCACATAAGAAAATGAGCCTGCATATACGATTTTATGCAACCCATTTTACAAGTCATAGCTCACCTTAATTGTATTTTGAATTTTTTATACAGGGCTACTAATGGAATCAAAGTTTTCTTGCTAAAACTATTTTAAATATACGAGCGCCGTTCGCTTTCCGCTGAGCCTATCTAACAGGCTGTGATATTTTAATACACATTTTGCTTGTCATTTTAACGGAGTTGTTTACAACCTTAATTATTGTCATACCCGAACGTTTTTACAATACATAATTTTAAAGTAATCCTTTTCCCAAGAAATCGTGGAACTGAATAAAGAGCATATCGAGCCGTGAGTTTTTACAATATCAAGCATGGCTTAAGCCGTAAAGAATGTTTTGAGGAAATCAATCGAGTGTTTGGTGACAAGTCGTGTTCCTTAGCGACCGTAAAGTGGTGGTACAATGAATTTCAACGCGGTCGACTTTCCTTAAATGACAACTTTTGAGCTCCTAAGCCAAAAACGGCAGTTATCGAAAAGAATATTTGTCTTGTACGAAACATAATTGAAGAGGACCGACATGTTACTGCCAGGAGTACTCAAGCAACTTTAAAGATTGGTGTGAAAGCAGTTGACACCGTTTTACGCAAACATTTGATGGCATGTAAGCTTTATGCTCGTTGGATTCCTCACAATTTGACTCCACGTAAAAAAGAAAACCTTGTGGCATGGTGGAGATCTACACTGGATCGCTTTGACAATGGATCGGCTCATTTGATGTACAACATCATCACAGCTGATGAAACGTGGGTATACTGCTATGATCCCGAAAGAAAGCAAGGTTTTCTTCAATAAAAACAGGTCCAACAGTATTGTATACCTGCCCATACGTTGATTTTCTGAAGTCGCTGGGTATGAACTTCTTCTATTCAATTGTAAGGAAACAATTGCATAATATGCTTTTCTTGTCACCTACTAACCCCTTCCTCATTGTTTTATATTTATTTCTAACGTTTTGTCAATGCTACGCTTCCTAGATTTAAAAACAATAAATTAGAGCAAAATAAACATTGTCTTCTCTTCCGCTTATTCCTGGTCGCCTGCTTAACTGTGTAAATTTTGCTATCACTTACCAGTTGCCAACGCAGTTTTTACTTTTTTTTGGAGATATGGTGTGACCGCATGTGTGCTTGTACGTTTCGGCTCAGGACTAAAATAACGTACTCGGCATTAATTAGTTGTCACATTTGAGTCCAAAAATTCGTGCCATTTTCTCTTATATCACTGTAGTATAGAAGAAACGATTTACAAGCGATTCCACGTTTGATCTTCCGTTGACAAGCGCGGAATAAACCTAGCACTTGCCTTACTTACGACAGTTTAGCTTGATGTCTTCAACAACTCCGACACTAATTCGTAAATTTTGAGAAATTTCAAGAACTACCACCCGTCTGTCTTGCTGAATAAATGCTATAACTTTTTTGTTATTTTCACGATTAACCGAAGTAGCAGCTCGTCGTACATGAGGCTAAATTTCAACACGAGTTCTCCTGCTCTCTAGAAGATTTCGACCACTCAGCCACCCGAATTTTAGAGAGAAATTGATCGCCGTATTGTGCTCACAGTCTTGTAAGAATTTAGGTCCAATTTACGCCTTCGCGCGCATAAAATTATTATGCACTGTTCTACAATACAATGAACAGAACTTTCCGACAGAGTAAGTGTCAAAAATATTACAGTTACATATGACAATACTGTACATTTAAAGATATTAACAGTGGAACATAAAATATTCATATTAGATTCTTATTTTCATAATGTTACAAAGCATGAAAATGATGAATGGCAATATTAATTTCAAACCTGTTCCACAGAATTTCAACAGAGTTATCCGAATGGGTCTGCGAACTTCACTTATAATAATTTCTATCAAACTGCCAAGAGTATTGGGAATAAATTTAGATAAAGTGTAAGCGTTGAAAGGAAAAAAAGTATCAGGAAGATCTGTGAAAAAACTTGCATAAGACATTGATAATGTTAGGGATATCATGGAAGCAACTCCTTCTAAGCCATTCAGAAAAGTAAGCCAAAATATTGATTTGTCATACAGTACTTGTCGAACAATTTAAGAAGAACATTTGAGTATGTTTCCGTACAAAATGCAAATGGTTCATCAACATTTACCGTGTCATTTCTAACCTAGAATAAATTATTGTCAGTGGTCCTTAAACAACATAAATAACAATGACATATTGAATCTTACAATTCAGCGATGAAGCCTGTTTTCACCGCAATGGCTATCATGACAGGCAAAATATGAGAATATGGGCAACAGATAATCCGCATACGGTTGAGGAAACACCGTTACATCCACAAAAGATCGGTTTATGGGTCGCTGTTTCAAGAAGACGAATAGTTTACAAGGTTTTTGCAGAAAATATACCTTATTATTATCTTAGAATCTTTAGAATATCTTTTTTACTGGACTTCATGATGATTAAATTAGAAATTGTTACTTCCAGCAGGACAATACCACAGCACATACTGCTAATAGTCATACAATTTTTACCGGAATTTTATGATGATCGGTTAATTAGTAGACATTTGTATGTATGCATCTTTATAATTTCAGATTAATCTAAGACAAGTCTTTAAAATTCCAAGGGTGTCTTTCACTTGGGTTTTTATTGCTCTCACGATACTTTCAACATATTGACGTAATCTCGATGGCAATAGTATCGTTTCATTTTGATCACAAAAAGCAGGGAAATATGAAAGTAGTGATTAATATAGCAGAACGATTCATAAAGTTTTAACATCCTTATAGCCACTTAATCACTTCATGTTACACACCTCATTAGAGCGACCGTGAGATAAAATTTATTATTTACTTTGCAATATCTCGATAACGAAGGACAATCGGAAAAATGTACATCTTGAATTTTCGATTTGTTTTGGCCCCCTGATTCAAATCCCAAACAGGCGTCGATATACACATACCCTATATTAACAGTTATTGCAAGTGATGAGTAAACTATATACAATATTTTGTTGATACTAGCGATTCAGAAAGGCATTAGCCTTAAACGTTGACAAGATTCTGTCAAGCAGTCTCTTAAATTTGCTGATACTTATTATTGTTTGGCATGCCATGGAATAAAACTTCCAGAAAGTAACTGATGCAGTGTGAATTTGTTTCGTTTTTCGGCATCCCTGTTATGGGGTGAATGTGTTTGAAAATCTTAAGAGAAGAATGCATTTATGTTTAAAAAACAATAGTCAACATTTTCAACATCTTTTGTAAAATCCTTTATTTACTTTGTTCTGTAAATGTGTATGCAACAATTTTATTTCAAATGAACGTTTATTTACATAAGCTATAACTGCATAACCTCACTACTTCGACCACAGGGACCACGAACATTTGAGACGGCAATCCAGCCTTGAATATAGCTAACATATACATATACATAACAATAGTACAGAAAAACACTGGCAAAATAAAGTGTTAATTTTAAATTTCTATTAAATATTTGAATAAATAACCTAATAAAATTTGAAATATAAAGTGTCAATTATTATTAATGTATGACAGTTAAAAATATTTATCATTATTACATCGTTATAATTACATATTAATTTAAAACAAGGTGTCTATGGTTTTGGTTTTTATCGCTCTCACGCTATTTGAAAGCTACTCCAAAAATAAAAACAAACTTTGTACAAGGTTTAGCTAATAGAAAAAAAAATGAACGTATAACTCATAAATCTTTGAAAAACGTTTCTGGATTTAAATTATGTAAAATATCATATGGAAAAGGTTTGAAACATGATTTTTTGTATACATTATATCTAAATTTTTCTTTTTTGAATATACGTATTACATGAATATATGATGATATAAACCTGTGTGGATGACACATTTATCCATTCATTTAATTTGTCTTTTCTGATTCACTAAAAAAAAATTTAATCAAATAATCTTTCAAATCGCTATCAATCGCAGATCTTATTCGCGTAGAAACGAACTTAAGGCCCCTTTTCTTGGTATGTAGAAGGATAAGAATCTATTAGATAGATACCAAAAATGTAAACCGCATATTCACTCAAGTACTACTTTTACAATTCATTCCTAAACGTTGCTACGAAAAATGTCAGTTACTGTATCTCGTGTGGTATTTATTGAATCACCCGCTATTTTGCATAATTTTCAATAGGAAAATTTCAGTGGAATCGTTTGTCACACTTATTCTGGCCTGTATTATTAACTAGCGCTTCGTAAACGTGGGCTAATATTGCGATCCGTAATTAAAGTAATGGCAGGTATTATCCAATTGTAACGTTATGGAAAATAAAATAGATTTTTGTTATTCTGTTAGTAGCCACGTAATAATTCATATCAATCGATTTACCGTTTGTGTTGTTTATCCGCACGAATATCGAAAGTAAAAAATAGCTAATGTGTATTTCACGTTTGTCGTACTATAAAACTTTACATTAATCACGAATAGTGTTTTGCTACATTTATGTATACAGGGTGTATCGGAAATAGGTACAAATATTTAAACCAGTAATAGATTGGCTCAAGTATAATTCATTTGTACTATTAATTTTTCAAAAATCATTAAGTTTATTTTTATCAATTAAAAATTAAAATTAAATTTTGTTTGAGAACTGCTGATGATACATAGAAAATGCAGTTAAGCTGTAGAAGGTTATCATCTAATTGTAAAGTAAATCCAAAGTGGAAAACACGTAAAAACTTGTCTGGCCTGTGATAATTGAATAGAAATTACTGAGCTACCTAATGGTATTGGTTTGTGGCAGGTGATAAGAAATTTGTTTGCGATTCTATCTTACTCTTCTTTGCATTACACGTCTTTGAACTCAAATTGTTGTTATTATCCTGCAGTACTCAAACAATTTTTGGTCAAATTTTCAATTATTATTTTCTCATATCTTAAGGGTCCCATTGCCAAAGAAATGTTTTATCTGACTTGTATATATTGTAATCTACCATCGGATTTAATATTTGTACCTATTTCTGATACACCCTGTATTTGTAGAGATGTTTTCGGTGTATTTATGAATATTTTACAAATGCAAGGTTTATATTTTAAAATCGATTTAGGCTCCCACAAGTCCAAGTGTTTTATTCGGAATACACATCCGGTGGTTTGTTTTAAATGCAAATTTACTTAAGCTGAACTGTCCACTTAAAAGTCCTTAACTACACATTAATTCTTCTTTTTGTGTGCTTTGTCTCTTAAGGGGCGTAAAGTCTTTCCTATGTTTGCGCGTTTTAACGTACCACAGATATAGAGAACCTACCGCTTATCGTGCGCTCCGCACCATGTGAAGTGTAAACATTTCTTTTGCAGGGAAGACTTACTAGGCAAAATGCCTTGCTGGTTTGCCATTGGCTTACAAGGGAGAACGGCCGTTAAAAATCCGATGTTCCGGTACTGGGAATTGAACCCCAAGCTTTCAGTGTAGAAGTCTAACGCGCTGACCTCTATCCCACGCCCGCCGCATATTCATTAGCTATTAAGAATTTTTTAAATTTCATTGTTTCCAAATTCTATTTCATGAAGTTTATTTTTTAACTAAGGAAAATCACTTATATGTTTTCGGGCCAAGTGATGTATGTGAATACTTTAAAATAGGAAAATAGATAATAAATATACAAAACAGCAACTTGACCAATAAATACGTACATAAAACTAGCACAGAATATAACTATTATAGGAACTATTGTTACATGAAGTCGTGGCTTATTTGACAGATTCTTTAAACAATTAATAAAGTGTAAGGGAATGCACGATACATATTTAACAACATAATGTGTTTCGTTTCTAACGAAATACCCTGTATATTTTTGTATTTTCGTATTCCTTTGAAGAGTTCTCCATTAACTGCTAAATAATCACGTAAATGTGCTTCGGGGGCACGACCCTGCTGTCGGTCTCGGATACCATTACTGTGATAGTTGTTGGTTTAAGTCAGAGAACTAGAGCGACCTGAAAACTCTCACACCAGATTCCACCGCAGCCATGCCAATTATTATCATTATAAATTTTGTATTTTATTTGATTGTAATGTCGCCGCAGTGTTGTTTCTTCAACCAAGATTCTGTAGAAAATGTACTGTCGGAGTGTAGAATAAGGTAAAGCAAGATTTTTTAATTGAATTTAAAGCTCTATTGGTACGATGTATTCAAATACAAACGAATATTCATTTTATGTAATAACGACATTTAAGGTATGGAAAATCTTTAAGCAGGTGGAGGGGATACGGAATGACTATACGGCAAAACGAATAAAGCATTGTTCAAGCTACTTGCTATATAAAACATAAATTATTTTACTGTGACTAGGGCATAACGTTACAGTATTTAAGTAGAACAATGAGCAGAAGAACTTCTTTGTATTTGTTTTTAACAGCGCCTTTATATTTTGAGGTCACATAATAATTACACAGTTATTTCTTAAACGGTCGTTATATTTGGAATCTAGTTGTATTCGAGCTTCTCCCAAATGATTCAGATGGGATATGGTTTTGAAGCAGATGAACAGTAATTTGCCAGGCAGATCTCTAGACCTTACCCCTGATTAGTTTGTGGTAAACCTATCGAAACAAGCCAGTTAATATGGAAAATCTTAATGTTATTCGGGTAGAATTAATATCAGCAGAATGGTATCACAGAACTCTTTAGAACTCTCTCTATTGGATTGTTCATAGCTAAATAGGGAACCATTTCAGCATCTACGAGGAGTGTTGATTTTTAAACAAGAATCTATTTATAAAAACGGGTATTACAATAGTATAATAATGAAAACTGTATTATTTTTCGATGTAGCTCTCTGCCTAGCGATGCTCTTGCGCCACTCATTAGAAACGTTCTGGTATACCTGTGGAAGAAGTCTTTGAATTGTAGGCGTATTCACTCTTGAACAACTTTGATAACATCATTATTTGACTAAAATATGTTTCCGGTTAAACATTTTTTAGTAAGCTAAACAATAAAAATTGGAAGGACCAAGATCAGGACTGCATGCGGAAGAAGGTTCCACTGAAGGTTGTTTATAGTTTAAATTGGTCTTGCAGTGGTACGAGGGCAAGCATTGTCTTGGATAAAGCAAATAGCACTTTGAGTTCTCTTCCGATTGTTGCTGATCGCTTTCTTAAACTTTATCACGCAAAAGTGCCGAAGAATAATCTGCATTATTTGTATGAAGTTCTGCAAGGAAATCAATAACGAGTACCCTTGGAGAACCCCAAAAAAATGTTGACAGCTGACAACACAGTTTTTGCTGCCTTTGACGTTGGAGATGTGGTATGACATTACTGCATACTTGTACATTTCGAATCAGGAGTAAAATAATGTACCCATGTTACAATAGAGTCCAAAAGTTTATATCTTCTGCTCTTATATCACTGCAGTGAAGAAGAAGCGATTTACAAACGATTCACTTTGTATTCTTCGTCCGAGAAGCGTGGAATTCACCTGGCACTCACCTTAGAACACGTTAGCTTGTTTTTTATGATGCCTTCCATATGTTTGACAATTCAAATAAATTTACGAACTGTTATCTTGTATTGCTAAATCATATCTTTAACCTTGTCCTTATTTTCGCGATTAACTAAAGTTGCAACTCGCTGTACATGATGCTTATTTTCTATACGAGTTCTCCCATTTCTAAAACATTTTGACCACTCAAACACCTGACTTTTAGAAGGACATTGATAGTCGTGTTGTGCTCGCAGCTTGTAAGAATTTTAGTCGAACATACGCCTTCATTCGTAAAAAATGTACAGAAATAATTTACACACAAACAATACAAACAAATATAGATGATTCAATTTTGAAACAGCTAAATGTATCAAATTCATATTTTGATGAATATTAACCCCAGCAGAATTAGATGTCGATACTTTACAATCATACGGTAGGAAATGTTGACCAATTAATTATTTACGTACGTTAAGGTGCCATAAGTGGCTTATATATAATTTTCAAGTCCTCATAAATTTAGTCTTTTTCCACAAATGCCTATTCATAAATTATTGGTACTAAACTTAGCGATTAAACAGTTTACTAGTGGGAAAACTACTACATAAAGTAATATTGAGTATTATGGGTTTATTCCGTTTTGACACATCCAAGAAAAGTGTAAACACAATGACAACGAATGCGGAGAATTCCACGTTCAATCGGTAAACACTTTTACGGTACTGCCGGTATTAAATAATAATGAAACTAATAGTCAGGTGCTTGTCAACATAGACCATCTTGTAAATATGGGAAGGACGACAGATAATCAATTTAAGATGTCATTATGTGTCAGTAGGATCATTCAGAACTATATCCTCCATTCACCGACAATTTCTTGAGACAGTCTGCGGTAGTAAAGTGCCGATAAGCAATTGAAAGGAACCTTGCAGTCAACCTTCAGTTGTTTTATGTAGTTTTATATTGCTCAGTTTGCTTATACCGTTACGATAAGAAACAAATAAAAGCCCAGATATTTCGAAAGCGCACGACGTGAAATTTGTAAAATCTACTCAAGTTTTTTTTGGTTTGGTGATTGGGTTCGTGCTGTACAACTATATTCTGAAATACTCGTATATTGTGAAATCAACATGAAAAATAATTGGATTGATGTAAGTACCTGCATAAGTAGCTAAATAGATATATTTATTGTTGCTATTACTTGACAAAAATAATATGCTTTCTGTTATTTGTTCACGTAGCAAATGTAAATAACAGACAAGGAAAGTTGTGAGTTAGAAATTCATTGTTGAATAGTTTATAATTGTTTAATTTTTTCGCTTTTCATACCGTTACACAATACTAATTTGAGTTTTTAATAGAAATATTCATTATGGAATTTTAACAACCCAAACAAGGTTTTTTTCATAAAGTACTTATTTGAGATGAAGATTTTTATCAAAACTTAAGTGGGGCAATAATTTTTTGAAGTATTTGTTGTAAAATCTAATCTGCAGCTTGAACAGAGTCTTAACACAAATCGATTGATTTTTCTAATTTTCGAATATGTGTTCGTTTATTTGAAAATGTGAACCTTAAAATAAAGTTCTAAATAGCCTTTAAGCATTAGAATCGTACTGTGCATACAAAATTAAGGATATATTCAGTTGAAAAATGAACTACTTCCAAAATAAAGTTTTTGGAAAGTCAGACGAATCGACAAAATTATTTTTTATTTATTGGTTAACCTGGCCTCCGAGCTTTTCTATGAATATTTAGAAAGTTCAATTTTAACCTTCTGTTATTCTAAAACCACTGATTTAATTGACAAGAGCTTTAGGTTAATTACTAGCTTATAAGATAAAATTAGCGGGATGTATTGATACCGATGTTAACCTTTAACTAGTAGACAACATATTCAATATTGCAATATTGTGAAGAAATTTCGAAAAAAATCATAAGAATGGATGATAAAACTTGGCAAGTGTAGTACAAAATACGATAAAATCAACCTAAGTCTATGATATATGTCTACTTAATTTTAAACAAATTTTCTCACGTGATTGTAAATTACTATCTTTAAAAGATTTAATACATATAACCTGACTGTCAAAATTTATCTAATTTTCATAATATCCGAACGATGCTAATATTTTACTATAAATTTATTTTGTAGTATACTACAGGCATTGTCTTTTACACTGGCTGCAGCTGGCTTTCCTGCGTTCAAGTAGACGGTCTTAAGATTCAAAACGGACAGGGTAACGAATATATTGTTTTGTCGATGTAAAAAGTTACATTTAATTATGTATTGCGTAAGTATTAGACTTCGAGAATGCACACTCGAAAATAAATATTAAATACTTGAAACAAAATTTCGAATGCAGCTCTAAAAATGTCGATAAATTTTCTAGCTGACACTTCTGAAAGACTATTTTGTATTTACTGATAAAGCTCGTTTTTGAGGGTTTCTAGGAATTTTCAAAATTTAAACTAGATACTGTAAAATCGATTCGATTTAAGTTATTTATTAGTCCCTCAGAATTAGAAAATCTCAGGAAAAATTATCAGAAAAGGAGTTCATTTTGAAATATTTCAATTTTGGGATTTTTGAAAAATTTTAGCTGCGGGCGCTGTTACTCAAAAAATCTTTTTCCTGGTATTCAAATTCATATTAAAAATTTAGGGAAACCCTCCCATGAATCCATAAGTTACGGTTTTTTAGTGGAATGTAGTTTCCAAATAATAATTTAAAGTTTGAAACGTTTTCGTACAAATGAAGGCTGTTTTGAAGGTTCTGATTGTAACAGCTATTGAAGTGCAGCTCTACTTGCTATTGCAGTTTTTTAGCCTCCTATCTGTATATAATACTGTTTCCCTTCCATTTCATAGTTATTTCGCACACTTTTGGGTTCCCAACAGCATGAAATTTATACGGAGATTCTTTCTAGAAATCATGATGTATGGAATCTAGAGTATATCTAGAGGACGGATTTATATGCAATTAAAAAATAAAAAATGCAAAATCTATACTTAAATATGCAATTATGCTCTTAATTATGCAAAATATTTGTTATTTAAATGAAAATCAGTACCAGAGAACAAGATTTTAAATACGTAAGTTAATTTATTAAATTAAAAATGTAGCATTTTTTAATTGCAATTAAAATGGCAACACGATACGTTCCCCAATTGCCTGGAGCAAAGTTGTGTGTCCTGTCGGGCAAAATATTTTTATATCGTAGAAACGATCGTTTGACAATGCAAGACATGTTAATAGTGTGCAAAGTTTCTTTACGGTGCAGTTGATACAACCAAACTTGTTCAAAACTTGGGATATGTCGAATAGAATTGAATATCCAGAATTTTTTGTTAAAATTATTGTTTTGTTATGTGCTTTTCCAGCCAAATATTTTCTATTTGTTCCCAATTTTTTAAGAGCGTATCACCTGTTGATTCCAGAGCGTTGTTAATTTTAATTCGTATAGTGAAATTAATAGTTAGGATTACTAAATGCATTTTGTATTGCCATGGATGCCGAACAGTCAAAACCACCTGCAACTAAGTTTAACTTGTGTGCAAGATGGGTAACATGCAGGATATCTGCATAAAAGACCTCTGAAATTTCCAACAATCATGTTTACTATAGTATTTGTACTTGCATCAGTGGTTCATCAACTGAGATCCATAGGTAGTTTTGCCTAATATCACTTCTGATTTTTGTATTTGCTGCAAATTGAATAAGCGAAGGTTGGTATTTAATCACATTGAACTTGCCAAATCACAGGATTTATGCAGATAACGTTCGCATAACGTAGACCCCTATGGAATTTTTCTTTTGTAATATTCTTCAAAAAAGGCCCTACTAACGAGAACAACCAACTTGTTTCAGTTTTAAATACGTTTATTCATTTCTTACTTGCGTTACATTTCATTATTTAAAACTATTTGAGATATATGGATGGATCTTCTTTTTTTCATGTGGGGTCAGTGTTGTCTTAGTGTGCTGGAGGGAAGAACCCAGGAACCAGCGGTTTTTCATTCCTGGTGTGGTGGGTTCGGTTTTCACTGCTTTGGGGTCTCAGTTTTCGGGTGATCAGAAATTTGTAAAATGAATTTAGAGCAGTAGGTATCTGTTACCTAATTGTTAGTGGAGTCTTATTCTTCTCTTCTTCTTCAGCAGCCCCTTACAATCCACTCCTGGATATAGGCCTCCCCCAGATTTCTCTAATACTCTCTATTCTGCGCCAATTGACCCCATCTTTTCTCTACTTTTTCCTGTACATCATCCTGTCAACGCATGTTTGGTTTCTCTAAGCTTCGTTTATGAAGCATCAGCTTGGAATGAGGTATGCGGTTTACCCATCTAGATACATCCTGACGGGCACAACTCCATTTCTACTTCGCAATGTACCGTATGACATTTTCCACCTTTGTGTTTTGTTTTCGCTAATGTCCAACATCAATCGTTCTATGACTCTTTGCGTTGGTCTGAGCTTATTACCCGATTTTACTGCCACTGTCATGGTTTCGGTTGCGTACATCATAACTGGAAGTATACAAGTATTAATCACCTTCTTCTTTAAGTGTATGGGTATAGCTGGATTCTTCAGTACAAATTCTAATTTTACGATAGCTGTCTATGTCAATTCTACTCGTTTGATAATTTCTGCAAACTAGTTTACTTTATATATTCGTCTACTCTCTCTATTTTGTCGTTTCCTCCAAAGAGAATTCTATTTTCCTAGGGTAATGTTTTGGTTTTCTCTAAGTGATTTTTAATCATATCTCCGCCGATCTTGTCTTAAGTTCACTCAGGATTTCCTGCAGTTAGTTAGTTAATGTTTTGACTAATTAATACAATGTCGTCGACGAAGCGTAGGTAATTTAAACATCTGCCATCGATTCTAACCAGTTTTGTTTTCCAATTTACCTTTTCAAAGACATCCTTCAACGCAAGAGTAAAAATCTTTAGGGGGATAGTGTCGCCTTGTCTCATTCCCTTCTTTTTGGAATTTTACAGGTTTTATGATCTCCATTGATATTTACCTCCATTGTTGCTTTCTTGTACATGTTCCTCAGTTAGTACCTGATCTAAACTCAATTCTTGCGTTGTTCATGGCTTGAAAGATTGTCCAGTGTTACAGGAGTATCTTCCGCTAAAGTAACGAGGTTGTCTGGGAGGTCTGGGTAGATTGAGCAAAGTAGAGAGGTTGTAGTTTGTTTGAGTTTTCTGTAGGGTTTTTATGGATGCGGTTAAGAGGGATACGGTTTCGGTAGCGGTTCGTTTAAACGTTTAAAGTGATTCTATGGCGATGGGGATGCCGTGTAGGGGGATACGAAGATGTCTTTCTAGTAGCGTTCGAGAAGAGGGTTACTGATTGGAAAAATTTGGGTGTCGCTATTTACTTGGATGCTGGGATGTTCTTGTGTGTTAGGATTTGCTGAAGAAAATAATTTTTGATGGTGGTACTTAAAGTAGCTCTGTAATCGATAACGGAATGAATGAAGGTATTGTATCTATGGAGAAAGGTTCCGGAATCCCAGCCTTGGATGTGTCTGAGGAGGTTGAAGCGGTTGCGGACTTGTTGGGGTTTCAGGGTTATCGAGTTTTAGGGCACATATACGTTGGAAGGTCACTCCTAGGTATTCATCTTGGTTATAGCGACACCACAATGTTGTTTTACAATTTAACACCGGTTTGCAATAGCATAACCATGTTAAGAACCATCAGTAGCTTCTGTTAACTACTAAAGCTCCAAAGCGTTACCAGCATTTAAACAATGTTAAGCCCCCTTCTCCACTCCTTTTTTAACAATTAGAGGAACAAACTAATTTTACATATTTTTGGAAAAACTTTAAATAGAGTTTGAATTTTTAGCAATTTAAACAAAAAAATCTTCAAAACGCAAGTCTTTGTCCTAAAATATGCAATTATGGAAGCTATAGTGACTAGAATTATCTGAAGCGCAAAAAGTTAATTTTCTCTGGAGTAGAAGTATTTACACTTGCCGTGGTTCGGAGCCCATGTTAAGCTGTAGGTCTTCTATGTTTGTGGCACTCTAAAAAAAGCGCGCAACACAGGCATAACAGAGAATATTTCTACGTCTCGTAAGAGATAAAGCACTCGAAGAGAAGAAGCGCAAATAATATGAAAATGAATGCGAAATCACATAGCAAAAATATATATAAATGCATATAAATCCGGTCAATCATTAGCTATTTAACTCGCGTTGACTGTCAATGGAATGCAGGCATTTTGGCGCAAAACTTGAGTTGGAATATTCTAAATTCAAAATTCAAAATGAAGGAACAATTGTTAAAGATGATAGAACAGTTATTGTCCAGTGGAAAATGTTTTGTCTAATAATTTATTGTTATTGATATCAATATTGCTAACAAAAAACCATAACTTATAACATAGAAAATCTTTCATTTCTAACGAGTCAATACAATACAAATCTGATGTATTTTTCGATCTAAAAATATAGTATGTTATTTTTGTTTATCTAAAAAATAAAATTGTATTGTCTGCACAAAGTTAAACGAATATATAATTGGTGGAAAGTTTGTTATAATATAGGAATAAATAAATAAATTTTTATCTTTTTGTAATTTAAACAACTTTCGGAAAAATATCTTCTTTTAGAACGATGTTCATGGCATTTTTGGGTAGTATTATAAAATTATAAATCCGCTTTACAAAATCCGGAAACTAATTTTAAATTTAAATTAAATGCACCCTGAATTTACTGTTAAAGTTAAGTTTAACAATTTCATTTTTAGTATATTTTTTACGTTTTGCGTGAGTTTTATTTACAGTTTTTATATTCTCATAGTTTTGTTACAACAGTTTGTTTGCAAAGGTTATTAAATGACCTACAGTTTAAATTAAGCCGGCGGGTCGTTTATAAATAACCTAGTTTTAATATTAGAAAGGAACTTCAGAAACGGCATCACATGCCATTTAAAGCCAAAATTGTAATACGAACCATATCTTGCATTAAATGTGTTTGTTAAGTAGAACAATCATAAAGTTATCTTCAATATGTACTTGATAATTTTACTTAACTTCGTTTGACATAATAAATTTAACTGCAAATTTTGAAATTTTAAATAGGAATTTAAATATGTATCGACATCTTTCGTAGAATAAAGTTGTACTATTTCCATTAAAATAATTCAAACCTTCTCATTCAACGGTATGCAAGAAGAGGAAGACATAATCATAAGACTTTAACAAGACATAATGATAATTGTATTAAATCTGCAACTTGGAGGAAGTACTAAAATAGTTGCCCATCATCATTACATGCCCTGGAAAGGGCAAGGTTAAAGAGTTATGTAACAACGTGTAAACGCATGTGGCATATATTAACTGTATATTATATTGTAATTGGGTTCCCCGTTCTAAGAAGTAACCTTAGTACAGTTTTCGCAACTTTTCATTTCTACCTTAAAGTAGAGCACACCTGTTTTTCTAGGATTGGAATGTCACACTATTTCTTAATGTTATCTGATCGCAATCAATACTGATCTGATTTTTTAACATGGTTTATCTTCTTTCTATATCTATTATAGCTTATACATTACTTCCAATATCGGGGATTTTTTAAGCTCAATTTGCTTCTTCGTTAAATGTGTATTTGTGTATTTAAAAAGCCTCGAGTATGATCAATTTATGTTTATCGTCAAAGAAGTGACAAAATGATATTATATTATTTGATGTCAATGTATGATTGTGTTTTAATAGGGTAATTGGATTTTTCTAGGTGTTTGTATTAATATGAGGGAATGTGCTTTCTATATCTAGTGTCAAAATTTCTAATTATCTGGCCTATGTATACAAAATTACACTGCGAACAGTTTAATTTGTAAACATCTGGTTTTAACAAATCGTTAGTTTTATCTTTAGCGTTAAACAAGGAGTTGAAAGTCTTTTTTATTTGTTTCCTAATTACTTTAAATATACTTTTCTTTGATCGAAATATGGAGCTGCTATATATTTAACATTGTGGGAGTTTATGTATATTTCTTGTTCATTACTGTGGCAATCAGTTTTGTGTTGTAGACATTATTGTGTGCAATATGTTTAATAATAGAAATATCTTTGGTATAATCATTGTTATGTAGGGAATCTGAGGAGTTCTATGTATGGAAAACCCATAGGCTGCTAATTTATGAGATGTGTGGTGGTAGCCCAGTTGGCAAAGCGCTCGCTTTCTGAGTAACACGTCGATTCTGGCTTGGGTCCGAAACCTAAGCAGTACCTACTATGCAGATTTATAAAAATCTTGTCTGCAACCCACCACACATAATTTACCAATCCGGCTTGCAACCATGGGATCTTCATGCTAAAAACCTTCTCTGGAATTTCTATCGTTCGGATTCGCCGTTAAACTGTAGGTTCCCCGTATTTCTTCTTTGGCGCTGAGGAAAAACACGTGGCAGACAAGAGGCCGATGCCCAGCAGTGGGACAAAAGGCTGTCAATAATGATGATGATGGTGGCATGAGTCCTGTGGTATTGTGATATCTGTTTGCGTAGATTTTCTATATGAAGAGCATTCTAATTTAGTTTAAGAATTCATTTTTACTTTTAAATCTAAACAATTAATAGATCAGTTGGTAGTTGTGTAGTTTTGTAATAGAAGACTAGATCCATATTCGAAACCAAGAATTAGGGTTCTGTCAACCATAAATTATCATATTTTGAAAATATCAATCTGTCAAAATACGTATGAAGCACAAAATAAAATAGAACCTGTTGAAATACGGAATATTTTGAATTATTGATTTATAAAAATTGCTAGAAGGATTTGAAATCTGGTTTAACGAAAACAATACTGCCCTAGATTTTATTATACAAACCGTTCATTTGAAAAAGAAGAAAGGCATCCGGCCGGTATAGAGATGATCCCAAATGTACTTCTTAATTATTAACAGAATAAAGCAATAGTCTATCTGACAGCAATATTCAATGCGTGTCGGAAAATTGAATACTTCCCTACCACATGAGAGCGAGCTATTATACTAATGTTTCCTAATCCCGAAAAAGCACCCACTAATCCGCTGAATTACAGGCCTATTAGCTTACTGTCAACTGTCTCCAAACTTCTTATTACTTCTTATACAAATTACTCAAACCCGTCTAAATACATTTGTAGAGAAAAACAATATTTTTCCTGAATGCAATCGACGGTTAAACATACTGAAAATAACTTCCAAAACTATTTGGGGTCCCATAAAAAAATTCTGCTTAATCTGTACAAAGCAATTATACGGTCAAAGATTGACCATTGCGCCATCTCATACGCATCAGCGAAACCTAATACGCTGAAACTAATTGATCCAATCTATCGTGCAGCAATTAGAGTGTCCATAGGAGCATTCCGAAACAGCCCAACTTCTAGTATTCTATGTGAGGCCGAAGAACCCCCGTAAGACATTAGAAGACAATAGTTAATCCTGCAATATGCCGTCAATATCTCTAGCCATCCTGAAAACCCAGTGCACAACCTTATTTTCTCCCGCCATTTTCAGGCACTTTTCCAATCTAAACCAAAATTATCCCCAACCCTCAGTCACAGATTAAACAAATTACCAACAAATATCGATGTTAACTGCAATCAAGTTCCCAAACACAAATCAGGCCGTATACCACCCTTGGTATTAACTCCATTATCTGTTGATTTAACACTAACGGCTCTTCCGAAGAGTAAAACAAACCCGACAATATTTAAAACAAAATTAAATGAAATGAGTAACAAGTACCACCAATTTGAAAAAAAATATACGGATGCTTCAAAGACGGACGATGGAGTAGGAGCGCCATCCCAGCAGTTCGAATTCAAACTTCCACCACTAGGCAGCATTTTTACAGGAGAAGCTACTGCAATCTTACAAGCAATGAAATTCGTGAAAGAACACAAAGAACAATCAACGTTTCTTACCCTTACCGACGCACTTACTTCCGTAAAAGCCATACAAGATGTATCATCCCCGAACGCTTTAATAGAAGAAATGATTCAACTCGGATCAATAATTAAAAGTGAGCATAAATCTGTGGTGATAGTATGGATACCATCACATATCAGTATAAACAGTAACGAATTAGCAGATCGAACAGCCCGTAAATAAGTGCAATCAACAGAGGCAACATTAAAATACTCATGCCAAACGATTTAAGAAGTATGTGCAAACATTGTTTAAATATGTGGCAAAACCAGTGGAACCAAGAACAAGGAAACAAACTTAAAAGCATAGAGAAATCAATAAAACCATGGACGGACCATCACCAACTGAATAGAAGAGATAGTGTTATTCTGACTCCAATTTGAATTGGACATAGTCAACTGACCCACAGCTATCTCATACAAAACTCAAATCCCATAATATGTAACACCTGTAACCGACAAATAACCTTACAACCCATAATCACTGAATGTACAAGATACATCGCACAGAGATCCCAACACCACATTCCAGGTTCTATGCAAGAGGCTTTGGCAAATAACGAAAAAAGCTCAAACAGCATACTACAGTTTCTCAAATCTATACACGTATACCACATATTGTAATCCATTGTACCAGACGCTAATGACCAACGCAGCCGAAGCGCTAAAATTATAATGAAAAAAATGTATTCTTCCCCAATTTCAGTCTGGATTTAAAAGTTCACACTCTACTAACCTCAACATGTTGCGAATTACTGAAGTAATTGAAAGAGGTTATGAACACACTGATATAACCTTGATCGATGTGGTGCAAGCCTTCGATAGTGTCTGGACGAACGGCCTAATATTTAAAATGATAGCTATACACATCCCTCCATGCTTGTTACTCATCATCAAATCATTGTTAACAGAAAGATCTTTTCAAGTAAAGGCTAAACGCATTTACATCTTCCATTTGTCACATTTATGCCGGAGTTTCACAGGGATTCATAGTAGGTCCTCTCGTGTTTAATATCTTTATGTACGATATTCCAACACAACCTAATGGACAGCTGGCGATGCATACCCATGATACAGCGATTATCACACAAGACCATGATATAAACGATGCGGCAAACACCATTGCAATTTATTTCGAAAACTTGAAAGAAATTCTATAGCAACCTCAACTAGTGTAGTGGTGCAATACATTACAACATAGAAAGACGATCGTTGCACACCAGACTTTAAAGGAAACTACCAGTTAATATCTTAACCAGTTAAAGCAGTGATAGTGAATGATCTATACTGGTAAACTATTTTTCATCAAGCAAGTGTATCAAATGTAAAATCAGTGATCCTCTAAATTACAAGCTGTTCATTATCTGTTATCCACCTACAACATCTCGTGAACCACCGTATAAGATAATAGAATAAAATTAAAACTCTGCACTATACTCCTTTTGACACGTCAAATTAAAAATTTTGATTCCTGTTTTTAACATAAAGGACAGTAAAATCAATAGATATGTTTTTAGACGAGTTTAGCTCTAATTTTACTTTATGATTGTATATCAATTTTGTGCTAAAGGTGTACCTCTCGCACCAAAACTTCTGAGGCCGGACTTCCATCCGCAAGTATTAAAATTCCCCTGAAATTCTAGAAATTCTTATTAATTTGCTGTTGCGAAAGTTAATGTGTTCACTACTGTTAAAGATCGGCATCCAAACAAATATGATTGATTGATGATAGAAAAGGAGATAGATCCAACTGCTATAACTTCTGAGGAATAAGTCTGCTGGAGACAACGACTCAAATATGTGCCTAAATCCTCATAAATAGATTAAAAGGCGTGGTATATATATATATATATATATATATGCATATATGCTATGATTGGCTTCCAGGAAATCTCTCGCGTGGCGACGTCTTGGTCCTGGGACGGACCGGGGTGGTTGTCTTGTCAAGACAACCACCCCGGTCCCTCCCAGAACCAAGAAGTTGCTACGCGGAAGAATTCCTGGGAGCCAATCATAGCATACAACACCCGCGGAAATCTCAAAAGCTACATACATATAGAGAAAGAAGAATAAGTGCATATGATAACATCAATGAGACAGAAACAACAAACCTTGAAGTCAAACAAGGCTGTAGTCTATCATCAATCTTATTTACCCTTTAAATTAACGTTATCAGTAAGTGGATCAACAACATATGATAATATACGCACGATCTAAACAAAAACAAATATGTCGTTAATTTTCTATTGGTAGACGACAAACTCGTGGTGGGAAATTCAGAAGAGTCATTTCAAAGAGTAACTTATAGGCTTCAATAAATAACACACGCGTATAACTTACATATTTCCCTAAACAAATCCAAAATAATTACCTTCTGCAGACACGAACTTGCCCGAACAAAAATTATGCTAAATGACGAAACATCAGAAAAACTGAATCATTTTAAATTCATGGGTTGTACAATACTGTATTTTGGCGAATGGTATAGCATAAAATACAAAAATTTAATATATTAATGGCACAATTCATAGAACTCTTAAAACTAAAGACGGACCCGGACGTTTTGACGCGGCCGATTTGGTGCGGACGGTTTGGGGCATACCCGATTTGGCGCAGGGACAGTTGGGCTCAATAACGGTGCGCAGCGAAGCTTTAGTGCGGGACTGTAGGGAGCAAAGACATATAAAGCACAAAAAATAAATAAATCCTGTTGAAATTGAGTCTATTATTATTATTATTATCAAAATATAAATATGGATTTCAGCAATAAAACAACTGATTTTAATGGGTAAATTTGTTTGGTAGTTTTCCTTTCACCGAGAGTGACAACAATTTGCTTATACGTAGATCAATTAAAAAGCCACAATTTATAAAGTTGAAAATTTATTAAATTTTAATACGTGAACCTTTTCTTAGTATTTAATTGTTTGCCAAGTGTTTGTAACTGTAGAAATATGAAAAATTCGAATTATTTTAATAAATGTAGCCATTGACGCCGTTCTTCTTCTTCTTAGAGAGCTTTATCTCTTACCAGACGTAACAAGTTTCTTTCCTATGCCTGTGTTGCGCGTTTAGAGTGCCACAGACATACAAGACCTACAGCTCAACGTGGGCTTCGAACCACAGGAACTGTAAACAGTTCTACTCCAGAGAAGGTTTCCTAGGCAGAATACCTCGTTGGTTTTTCATTGCCTTGCGGGGGAGAACGGCCATTAAAAATCCGATGTCCCGGTGCTGGGAATTGAACCCATGACCTTCAGCGTAGAAGCCTAACGCGCTAACCTCTAGCCCACGGCCGCCGTTACCTAATGAAATATTCGACCGAGCTTGGAAACGCGTCTTTAAAGTATGGTTGCGCCCAAACGTCCCTACGCCCAACAGTCTCTGCGCCCAACAGTCTCTACGCGCAACCGTTCCTGCTCCCAACTGTCACCGCGCCAAACCGGGTCTGCGCCAAACCGGCCGTACCAAACCGGCCACGCCAATACGTCCTAGACTGAACTCAGAAACGCTAATAAAATTCTGTAAAGTAGTGTCTGTCCCAAGCCTCACATACGGCAGCGAATGGTAGACAATTACCAAAAATGAGAAACGCAGGTTAACAACATCTGAAATGAAATTTCTACGAAACATAATAGGGTATTGAAAGAAAACGAAATACTGAAATAAGTATTGAACTAAACACATTTGATTTACAAAATAAAATAAAGGAATATAGAAACAAATAGCATCAATATTTGGAAAGAATGGAAAACGACAGACTACCTAAGACATAATACAGATACCAATCAAAAAGGAGAAGATCGATAGGCAAGCCACAAAAACGACGGAAAGAACAACTGCAATTACAATGAAGTGGTAATGCAATGGACTTATATTCATGCATGAAGGAGATTATGATCACAAATATGTTTAAGTATTAAAAGTGTATAGGAAACATTGAGAAACTAATTAAATTGGCTTTAAATTTATCAGAGAATCAAAAAATTTGTATTTACATGAAGATTAAGTTTATTTCCAAGAAGATTCGGCAGGGTTGTGGAACAGATTTCCTGAACTGAATGACAAATAAAGGAGAGAGTCTAATAAGATCCCACAATTTAAACTAATTCAAAATTCAAAAGAGCACGGCGAACGAATGAGGAAGGAAAGATGGCCAGAGAGATCTTAAAATGATCATCGAGAAGCAAAAGAAGAAAAGGTTGACCAACCGTCAAATGAAAAACTTGTGTAAGCAATACCATGATAGAAAAGGGTTTTAACGGTAGAAATTATTGGAATCTTCAGATCTGTAAACCTATAATGGGAAATAATATTGAAGAGGGAGATAAAACAACCCAAAAGTATTGAAGATCCCCAACAAAGCTTTAAGTGTTCGCAACATTTGTTAAAATGTGGTTGTAAGTTTGAAATCGAACTTTATCAATATTGAGCTAGCACAGAAGAGCGATTAACTAGTTGTCGTAAATTTTATTTTACTTGCTTAAAACATAAAACCAATATGAGCTGTGCGTTAGTAATGAAAAATACTGTACAACGGGATAATTTGTTTGGGTTGCATTTATGGATTTTCAACTAGGACGTTTTCTTGAGCGCATATTGTCACGAAGTGGTCTGTGTATTAATCGTGCATATCTCTAGTTCCAATCGAACGTAATCCTTTCAACTTCCAAGCAGAATGTATCTATTCAATGCAATGTTTATTAGATTTTGTGTAGAGGGATTGAAATCAGACTGTGTCAATCTTGATCTGAAACTGTATAATGTTTAAGCAATAACAGTAAATTTGATTTTACTTCGGTAGAAAATTAAATGTACCACCAGTATGAGGAGAGTGTTAATAATAAAAATTACAGTAGCTTCGTATTAATCAATTTTTCAAGAGGCTAATTCATTTTCATGTATTTTAACCTACGATGTTTTTACGCATCTATTGAGAAACAAATCCATTGATTTTATTGTTCTACCTTAAGAAGGTAGCGTGAAAAGGACATTTAATAAAATGCATCACAAAGGGCGTAGGTTCATTTAAAATGTTAAAGATGGGATACTTTCAGTATCTCTTGTGGGTGTGCCTGTAAACTCTTTTGCATTTTAATACCTTTACTGTGCTCAGCACAATCCACGCTGGTCAGTACTTGGTTCGGTGGACCAATGTAGTGGCATATGCAACTGGTCGTGCTTCGGAGGGTGCGTAAAACCGTCGGTCCCGGTTGTCATACGAACATCTTTGACAATCGTAAACCATGTAGTGGAACTTATATTCTGTAAAACACAGTTTTGGAGAAGTTATGAGGCCATTTAATAAAATTCTTTCAGTTTTAACAAGTTAGAACATCAGGAACTTGTTAAAACTGAAAGAATTTTATTAAATGGCCGCATAACTTCTCCAAAACTGTGTTTTATTATTAATCCGGCCAAGAAGTTTCCTTCGATACTTATATTCTGTGTTCGACGGGTTAGGTTAGTCTCCTGTCCGGCATACGTGCAAAGAGGGCTCATACAACCTTCTTCATTGTAGGTAGTTAACAGGCCATTGGCCTATACACAGAAGAAGATGAAGAAGACTAACATAAAGTAAGATTTAAAAACTTTTCGTCGCTCATATTATTTAAAACTACTAAGTTGTACAGAGACGCAATTTTAATTCAGAAGAAAATGTTTATTTATATGTGCTAATTCTTGTATACATATTGTCATGAGGTAGATTATGATTCGCGAACATGTCTAGTTCCAAATATAACTTCTAATCGAATGAACCTTCCAAGATTTAAACTAATTTATTAGCAATTAATATTATTTAGAAAGTAATAATTTTAAATATCGGCATTATTGTTTAACCCTAATTTTATATGGTACCGCGTGGTGTTGACAAAACTGTTACCTTGACTTAAGAATTTTTCCTTACTGACAGGTTTTAATAAATCCTAAGTCACCTTGTGGCAATATTGACTTATAAAAATTATACAGAGGACGATTCTTTTTGAGTTTAGAAATTACGTAAAATTTTTGTAAATACCAATTTATGTCTATTTGATAGACTATCTGTTGTTTTTCTTTACCGTATTGTAAACATATAAATATTCTACTGTATAAATTCGCCGAAACTCCTTCTTCTCCCTTTTCTTTGTCTTGTTAATAGATTAGAAACCGATTGATGTGGTAGCTTCTTCTTTCTATCTGATTTCTTCAGGTATGGATTGCTAACTATCGCGCCATCATGGTTATCTGCCCAGCAAGTTTCTAATTTCTTGTTTTCCTTTTCCCTCTATATCAATTTTCATAACTTTTATGTGTTGATTCCGCAGTCTGGCGCTTTTACAGGTCTAAATGATGCTTTTATTCGTGTCTTACCCTATCTAGTAGTAATTTCCTGCTGCGTAAGCTTAAAGTTACATCATTTTGCCATGATATTTTCTTTGAATATTTCTATTTTTACTCATAAATCTGGCTTTGTAAAGTGTGGTTCATACTTTACAAATTGAGGTTATAATTTATGTTGTCAACTTTATTCGTGTAATTTTACAGTGACAACACCGTTAGAAAATACACAACTAGGACACTTTACAACAATGCTGTTGACCAGTTTTAACCTTATGAATATTAGTAGTAGATAAAATACACAAAGCGACCAACAAATTAATTGTGAACAGATAGTACCTTCACGGTTCGTTCATTTGCTCGTTAATTTCTAGTATACATCTGGAACCAAGGTAACCACAATTAACAAACATTTTTACTGTTATTCCATGTTTGACTAATTTTAAATTGCATTTTTTCGAATAAACTCTATGCTAACTAATTATTATTAACCGCAATAAAAAAAAACAATCATGCTTATGAAAATATTGCTTATGTACATAGATAAGAACTTTGACGTCTCCACGCATTTTACGGGTTCTGTATACAAATAGAAGAAACTGCATTTAAATATTTATTGTCTGATTGCTTAACAGTGTTGCAAACACATGACACGTTTATAATATTGGTGATTAACTAAGCCGAACATTATGATCACATTATAACCACATTTGCTTAAGTTGATATTAATACAATAGTTTGTTAACAACGTTTGTTTACAGACATTCTAATGTCAATTATTTTAAATATTAAAATATTGTTGATTATCAACATAATACGTGCGTTGGAAGTTCTTTCATAAAAACATATGACAATATGTAAATAACATTCAGCTTTAATTTATAAATATTTAATAAAAGTTATACATAAAATTGAACAATTTTATTGTATTAAAATTCAAGTATAAACATTAAAATGTTGTGAAAATGTCAACAAAAGCTTGATTATTACATTTTTCCCAGTGAATATTTTCATAAGTTATTTAAAACTTAACTAGTCTGTTTAAGTCACCTGGTAGAATGTTAATAACACATTACAATATTTTAGCGCATATGAGGATGGTTCATCATTTATTGTTCCTGATATAAAAGCAAATGACTTAGAAATTTCAAAGAACTTTATTTCTCCACATAATCCCCTAATAGGTTAACACACTTAGTATAACGATGATTCAGAGCTTCAATACCTTTAGAAAAAAAAAACTCTGTCCTGCACTGCAAACCACTCCTTCACAGCACCCTCTTGATCGTCCGAATAAATTTTGGGAACAGGTGAAAGTCACTGAGAGTCAGATCTGGCGAATATTGGGGTTATTCTAAAATTTCAAATCCAGCATTCTAGATAGCAACCACAAAATCACAGCTCTTGTGAGCGGGAGCGTTGTCTTGGTGGAATAGAACGCCGCTTTTCATTTTTTCACGCCTTTTTTGCTTTATAGCCCATGAACTTTTCCTATGAGTTTTGCGTAATAATTTCCCGTTATTGTGTGACCACGTAGTAAATAATTAAGAAGAACTCCCTTCGAATCCCAAATCACCGTTGCCACATCAGCCGATGAAGTCACACGGAACTTCCGTGAGGCCGGGGAACCACAATTCCAGAAGCCCAGGTTTCATCTACAGTTACAAATCTTTCAAAAAATCCATTCAAATCCGTGTCCATTGATCTTAAATTGCTCGCAGCATTGAGAAACCTGGCCCGGTTCTGATCTGGGGACAAAATTTTTAGAATCCATCGTGAACAGACTTTTTTAGGCCCAATTCCTCGTGCAAAATGTTCTCAACGCTTCCAATGGAAATGCCACATATTTAACCATTATTCTCCGATCACTCAGTACCATATCATGGAACAAATCAATATTTTCTTGAGTGACAACAGTTTTTGGTCATCCAGCACCTTGTGCATGTTGTCACGACTTCGTTCCTAATTAAAAATCCCGACACCAATTCATAATTGCTTGATATGAGAGGAAAAATATTCCAACAACCCGGACATGTCACTATACATTGCCTGCGGCGATAAATACCTCTTAAAGAGGTAGTTTATCACAGACCTTGTCTCGAATTTCTCTATTTCAAAAAAATCATCAGGACCACCGTAATATTAAATGTATAACTTTTACAAACAAGAAGATAGGCGTACTTGGCGTATGTTTTTTTATTAATTTAATCAGTTGTTGGTCAATGCTTTCTATGTTAGAAACAATAATTGATAAATCATCCACGTATATTTTAAATAACAAATTTTACAGAAAATAGACAGCATTTATTAAATTTAGCCCAGAAATAGTTTAGTAAACAAATTCAAAAGTGTAGTAATGCAAATTGATAATTATTATTATATTTTAGTTTCTTATAGCAAAAACAAAAAATTTAGCCTTCCCTAAAATGATCATTCTCATAGTTGGAAGTTAACCGTTTCCAATATAACCTTCCTAGAAGAATCGCATTCATATTTAAAATTACATATTTAAAAATATGACTATAATTTAACAATATGTGATTGTGATGTTAAAAAGCAACTAGAAGCCAGATTTCAGTGTTTCTATAACTACTGGTGTAGCAACAAAATACCATAAGCAAGAATGGATCTGTATTTCCAGTGGGTCGCGATCGCTAAAATACATTTCAATATGACCTGATTTCCTAATTTATGCGATTTTAGTAGCATAATCACATATTATTAACATCTAAAGGTAACGATTTTAAATAGATAAATAGGTACAGCATCTTTTACGTTGTTCATATCTGCAACTATCAACTTTTAAATACGATCGATAATGTTCATTTAAAAGAGCCGAATAGATAATTCAGCTCATATTGGTAAATAGTCAGTATGTATGCTGTTATTTTTAACTTTTATTAAAACTCAGTTTCACTATAAGACGTAACCAGTTACTTATTATTTTGTGATCATGGTGTTTTAAAACAATTAGTGAATGAATAGAAGACCATACAAGAATAACTTGCACAATGCCGAATTACACCTAGAATTTGAAAATTCTGAAATTGGAAATACGTGTTTTCAAATTCTACGCCGGGTGTAACTGAGTGATTTGGTCAATCTTTAGGGGCGTATTTTATTCTTAAAATTAATAATATAATTGTGAGATGCATTTCCCAGAAATGCTTCAATTAATAGTTATGGGCCATAGACCAAAATGGAGTCGTCGTAGAAAATCAGCCTCCAGAGCAAACGCAAAGGAAACGGACTGTAAAACTGGCTACGCGGAACATACAGGGATTGAGAACTGAAGATGAAAATGAATATTTGCGTCCTCACAGAAACCAAAAAGAAAGGAAAAGGAAATGAAACAGTAGGAGATTATATTCATTTTTACATTGGTGTAAGGAAGAATGCTAGGAGCTAAGAAAGGAGTTTGTATTTGTACATAAAAATATTAGGAAACGCATAAAAAGATGGGAGAAAGTAGATGAACAAATAAAAGTGGAGATATATAGCCAACATAATACTGTAGTATTAGTTGTATACGCTCCCGGAAACTAAAAGTGTTTATACATGTGTTGGCCAATGCCGACTGCTTAATGGTGGAAATATGAACATTTTCGTTAGGTAGATTCTTCATAATGTTCTTATTTTCATTAAAAATAAACTTTGAATTATTTGAACTATCCATGTGCATTTTTCTAGAAAAATTGTTATGAGGGGGTACCAATTTTCTTATAAAATGTAAATGGTGATGATAACCACCAAAATAAGAAGTCTGCCTTTTAAAAAAATTAATGATGACGTCATAGCGCAGAAACAGAAGCCGATAGAAAAACATTATCGTGTCTTTTTAAAAAAACACATTTGATGTGTTTCAGGGCTTCCCAAAAAAAACATGCGGAATTTTATCACCACGCTGTGTAATAACAACACGATTTTACTTTGCCAAAAAGAGTTTTCAGGGTATTTCCTACAGTCGTTCCATCAAGATTTGTTGAACTTAATTAAATAAACGTAAAGGACATACAAGTCGCTCTGCAAGTGCATTTAAATTCAATGAAAGGAAATGCGTTCTTTCACTAAGTGCCCCTTTCAAAGATGTGATTAGTTCTACTTTTCAACCAGAGCACATTGCCTCATACAGTTTAAAGAAACCGTGTGGTTTAAACTAGTTTAATAGTGTAATGACATAATGCGAAGATTAAATCCTTATGGAAATTTTCATCTTAGCGGTTACAGAAATTTACATTGTGGAAAATATAAGGATTTAATTACTTAAATATAACCCAAGTTCTAGTTTCAGGTGAAATTAGAACACAACCATTTAATTTAATTAAGCATGTTTTAAATGAACAACCTTCCCGAGAATCTTTGTGTCCAAGAAAATTATATTAAATTTAAATAAAGGTTTGGAGTTCTCTGCAAATTGTTAGCTGTGGAGTTTCCCAATTCTTAAGCTAATACAACTATTAATAACCATTTGAAAGCTGCAGTTATTGACGCACATTGTAAAAATTCAAAGTTCTGTGATTTATAGTGCTAGCTCTATTGTATCTTGACGGCTGTTAGTGTGGCTATATTTTTGTATCATGTGTCGAATAAGGGTATTTCTATGAAGTTGCATTTTTATACATTATAAGATTTAAGAAAAGTAAGAACAATAATTTCTGATGGTTCTTACTTAAGATACGTAAACAAATCGCAGGAAGTAGTAAGACCGGCAAAAATGGCCTTGCTACTTTATAACTGGAAATGATACCACATAAAAGACCCCAGAATATAAGTCCCTTAAGGAAACACCAATAAAGATTCCTCTGAAAAATACTTGAGAAGTTGAGTCTCCGGAAAAAAACGCATGTAAGAGAGAACTCAGGAAAACGTTACGGAAAAAATCTAAAAGATAGCCCCTTAAAAACTCCTTAAAAATGTCCGGATACAATCTTTAGACAAAATCCCTCGGTACATATTTCGGAAAATATGTTGGAGGAGAAAAGCTTTGCTCGGTAGTAGTAAAACGGCCCAAGAATAAAAGCTTCGAAAAGAAGTCGCAATATCTTGAAAATAAGACCAAAGAACAGATCCTAGAAGATAATACTATAAAAAATCATGGAAAACCTAAAACAACCACAGAAAAGGTTTTTCTTAAAAATTCGTAGGAGGTAGAGATGGCTGGAAAGTCCCTAAAACTATGTGGAGAAACTGTAAAAGGTCTTTCCGAATAACCGTTTGCACGTAAAACCCCAGAAGGAAGGCCTAAAATGAACATTTTTGCAAGAAAAAGCCTTCGATAAATTACTCAGAAGTAAATATTCCGGATGAAAGCATCTTGAAGCAAAGCGTTGGAACAAAATACTTCATAAAAAACGACCCAATAAATTTCTGCGAAACAATCGCTCCGAAGTAAAGGTTCCGGAATAACAGATAGAAGCGGTAAAGCCCCATGTAGAGCAACCCGTTGGAAGTAAAGGTCTCAAAAAATTTCCTGAAAAAAGTCCATAAAAGAAAGAGTCCAGGTCCAGGAAGAGGCCCCAGAATTAAAATTTAGAAAACACTATACAGTAAACCCCGCAAAGTAGCCCTAGGAAGAAGTCTCTTTTAACTGAAGACCCCGGAAGAAAGCTTCAGAAGAAAAGCTTTGTAAAAAACACTACACAAAAAAGCTTCAAACATTCCAAGGACACTATTATGGAAAGCAGAGGCTCAGTAGAAATCATTAGAAGAAATGCTTCCCAAGAAGGGTCCCGGAAAATGTCCCGGGAAAAAAATTGTTCAGAACGGTTCTATTTAAAGGTATTTAAGGGAAGAAGGTGTTTTTAACTGGCAATTCTGTATTATTTTTTTTTTGAAGATAAAACTTTCGCATTATAATGAAAAGAGACGGTACAATCAGTCCGACTAAACGATGAAATAACAATTTTTTTAATATGGAATATAGGGACCACCCCTTTGTGCGACAAAGAGTGTTGAATAAAGTTCTACAATGGAAGAAATCACAAACTCAATTTTTAGGTGCGATTAGTGATAACAAGGCGGCCGTGGGCTAGAGGTTAGCCCGTTAGATTTCTACGCTGAAGGTCCTGGGTTCAATTCACAGAACCGGAACATCGAATTTTGAACGCTCGTTCTCCCTCGCAAAGCAATAGCAAACCAGCGAGGTATTCTGCCTAATAAATCTTCTCTGGAGTAGAAGTGTTTATACTTCTTGTGGTTCGGATTCCACGTTAACCTGTAGGTCCTCTATGTCTGTGGCACTTTAAACGCGCAACACAGACATAGGGAGAAGAGAGAAAATCGCTACGTCTCGTAAGAGATAAAGCACTCGAAAAAAAAGAAGTAATAACGTTATGTTTTGCACCAGTTTTTATTTATAATAACAGATATTGCTTTGATGTATTACTTGTATTGTATTTAAGACATTACTCATATCTTCTTGTATCCGTTGTCTATTTTTCTTTGCTTCTTCTACACAGCCTATGTTCTTCAGGGTCATCCTCTTTTTATCTACCAGCAACACACCATTTATAAATTATCTTCGACCATCCATTTTATTCCATTCGGTTTCCATGTCCTTACCACATCAACCTTTTCTTTTCTTTTCTGTTCTGTCTATTATGTCGTCCTCTACATCCATTATTTTTTTATGGTGGTATTAAGAGTATTCTGGAGCGGTCATATCTTCTTCATCTTCTTCTGCTTGTAATTTGAGGCTATGTTTTTTCGAAACGTCGCATACTTTAGAGATGTACTGCGTAAGACCTTTCGCTGTAATCATGCCCTTTGTGTAGTACCTAATTCCCTTATAGCCTTTGTCGCAGTGGGCTCTTACTAAAAAGGTATTTGTACTACAAAGTGATTTTTTAAAAAGTCAATTGCAGTAGCCTATGGATTGTCCCGTCTATATTAAGCTTTAGAATCTGACAATATGAAAATTGTAACAGAAAGAAAGAAATCTTGACGAAAAACCTGTAATTTACTTACCTTAATAAATTACAAATCAGTTGCAACTAAATACTTGCTCATTTTCACATTTTGTTGGGCCAAAATTTTTAACTACCTGAACTGTCACACAGTTTGACATACAGGTAAATGTCATTCAAAGCTCATTACAGCTGACTGCAGATGGAATAGCTTTTTTTCTAGGCTTGCTGCAACTGACTTTTTAAAAAATCACTTTGTAGTTAGATTTACTTCAGTATCCACTTCTACAGTATTCTGCCTTTTCCGTTGATAAAGAAGACACACGACATGATACAGGAAGATTATAATCCTGTGGGTTAGAGATGGACATGGATTTTGAGATAGTATACTTATTATCTACTATAGCGTGCAATGTTCGATATTATTAAGGTTTTTAAATGACTCTAAATAAGCTAAAATTGTGTGTGTGTTTTTTCTATGTAATCTTAGCTACATTTCAGTATACGTTAGGCAACATATCTAAGATTGAGACACATTGTAAAAATTATCAAGAACTTATATTACCCGCGGACTTAATTTAATAAAACCTTTTCATGTTATTGCAACAAATTTGTTTCGTGGTATACTACACGCATTGACGTTTAAATTCGCTGCAGGTTACTTTACAGCATTCAGATAGACAATCCTAAGCCCCTGAAAGGACGGGGAAAGGATTACAATGGTTTCCGATGTAAAAACTTTCATTTGAATTGGCAGGTCGGTTTAGGATAACTTTAATATCAATTCAATTTTTATATTTTTTCTAGCTCCTTGGATTTTCAAGATATTTACATTAACTTTTTTCGTGATTATTCTGTACATAATATTTAAAGCAGTGCAACAAATATCTAAGGAAGAACTCCAATAATATTTATGCATCAAGGAAACTGTTTTTAATAAAATAATAATAAACACACATTGAATATTTACGAACCATGGGCTTAATTCTATTTAGTAAATTTGATGAACGGCTGTGGGAGGTAGATACTTATTTAAACTTTATTTAAAAATGTGGACACCGTGGACTGATAGCGAACATTTGATTCGGCGAAGAGTATGTCAAATATATCAGGAAAACTGTTTGTTTACGGTAAAATTGTTAAATCAAAGATTAAATAGAGATTATTCTATAAGGCTCTCTATGTACCATATATAGAACAGGAATTATACCTAATGAATGGCTATTATCAACATTTACAACTCCCCCAAAAATGACGAATGCCAAAAGTTGTTCTACTACCGCACGATAAGTTTAATGGCTCACACATTAAAAGCCTTCTTGAAGATGATTCATAACAGAATCTACAAGAAATCAGGAGAAGGTATTAATGACACGCAATTTTGATTCCGAAACGGCCTCGGAACCAAGGAAGCATTGTTTGCACTTAATGTCATGTCGGAAAGATGCCTAGACAAAAATCAGGATATATACATATGCTTCATAGATTACAACAAGGCCTTCGATAAAGTCAGACACGACCAACTCATAGAACTATTACGGAGATAAAAGTTAGATCTGAGAAACATCAGAGTAATATCAAATCTATATTACGACCAGAAGGCAATAACACGAGTGGAAGATAGAACATCCGAAGAAGTCGAAATAAGAAGAGGAGTATGGCAAGGGTGTATACTTTCGCCGAACCTCTTCAATCTGTACTTAGTAAGGTATGCCGAGGATACGGTGTTCTTAGCAGAAACACTCGAAGACTTACAAGCGCTAATTAACAGAACTGTCGAAATAAGTGAATAATATGGGCTATCGTTAAATATAAACAAAACAAAATATATGCTGATAACAAAATCAACTGAAGATAACAGCGATGTATATGTAAAGAATCAACCTATTGAAAGGGTAGAACAATATAACTACTTAAGTACAACCTTTAATGCAGACGGTAGCAGTTCTCAATAAATACGAATTAGAATCGAAAAAGCAAAAAGTATATTTATGAAAATGAAACGGGTTTTCTGCGGCCGAGATCTAAACCTTGAGTTAAAAGTACAACTGATGAGATGCTACGTATTGTCAGCACTATATTACGGAATGGAGGCATGGACGTTGAAAAAGACCGATGAAACACGACTGGAAGCATTCGAACTATGGATGTACCGGAGAAAGCTGAGGATTTCGTGGGTAGAGAGAGTGACAAATGTGGAAGTGATGAGACGGACGAATAAGGAAAAGGCAGTGTTACAAGAAGAAAACTGTTATATATGGGACATATTATGAGAGGAAAGAGGTATCAGCTACTTCAGGTCATTATCCAGGGGAAAATCGAAGGGAAGAGATCCATAGGAAGAAGACGTAACTCTTGGTTGAAGAACCTCCGGAAGTGGTTTGGATGTACCAATAACGAACAGATCAGATCAGCGGCCTCAAAATTAAAAACCGGCTTGATGATTGCCAACCTCCGGATCGGAGATGGCACCTGAAGAAGAAAAAGATTCTATACGGTATTCCGAAATTAAATTGCTAGGAATTATTAACTTATGGGATTTAACATAAAATTATAAACAACCGTCAAGTTATTATGAAATCAAACAGTTTACAAATATGACGCCGCGAGTTTCTCCAAAACAACAAAACATATCGCCAAGAAAATATAATGTATGTACTTAATAAATATTTATAACTAAATACAATGGATAATTGAGAATAGAAGTTTCAAATGAATTTCCTAAAACCTAATTACCAAGCACGCTTCGGTGAGGCCATAACGATATAAATGGAAGGAAACTATACAATGCCTTTCATTCAATCCGCCTACTTGCTATTGAATGAATAACCCGAAAATACTTGAAAACATTAACGTGCCGCTATTTACGTTTATGATTCAAATAATTTCCGCGCTTTAACGAAAATAATAATCGAATCTAAATTACCAATTTAAAAAATGCATATTAATTTTAATGATAAATTTTTCGCATTCTGAAAAACACATTTCAGGGTTATTTGTAATTTCATACACAACTACGCTGTGCTCCTAACAAACTTAAAATTAAATATAAAACGATTACAATGTACAGTACCGAAAAGTAGATCTAGAAAGGGAACGCCCGCGTCTTCATAAATCACAGTTTTGCGAATAATCTTATGTAGTAACTTTCACCAAATTATGTTACACAATGTACCGGTGGAATGTTAATACCAGACCAGTAAACTAAATTTTATAGCGGTACAGTTTTTACGAAAGGGTGGTGCTCGTTAGAAGTGTGTTCGCTAAACCTTATTCAGGATATACCACAGAAAGTTTGAAGCGATATAAATAAAAAGTATGTTTAAGGTGGGTGGAAATTATATTTTTCGTTAAACTTGGACAGAATCTTTTATGCGAAAATATAGCATCAATTCTCGTTATATATTTACTTAAAATAGACATAACAAATTAAAAAAAATAATAAATGCATATATTTAATACTTATACAGGGTGTATCAGAAATAGGTACAAATATTTAAACCAGTGATAGATTGGCTCAAGTGGAATTCAATGGTACTATTCATTTTTCAAAAATCATTAAGTTTATTTCTTTGAATTAAAAATAAAATTTTGTTTGAGAATTGCTAATGATACATAGAAAATGCATTTAAGCTGTAAAAGATTATTACCTAATTGTAAAGTAAATCCAAAGTAGCAAACGCGTAAAAACTTGTCTGGTTTGTGATAACAACAACAGACTGAATAGAAATTACTGACCTATCTAATAGTATTGCTTTGTGGCAGGTGATAAGAAATTTTTTTGCACTTCTATCTTACTCTCCTTTGCATAATATGTCTTTGAACTCACATTTTTGTTATTATCCTGCGGTACTTAAACAATTTTCGGTCAAATTTTCAATTATTATTTTCTCATATCTTAAGGGTCCCATTGCCAAAGAAACGTTTTTTTCTAGTTTGTATATACACTGTGTCTATAAAGTAACCCCCCCCCCGACTAATTTTTAAACGACTTGATATTTTACCACAATATTTGGTGTGCTTTAATGGGAAATTAAATATTATTTTTTAGCCCATGATTAAATTTTCTATCATTTAAAATGGCGGCTGGGCGCCATTTTGAATTTTTATTTTAAATAGAAAGGGGGGTCGAGTGACACCTCATTTGAAAGGTCTTTTAATTCTGCGTCTGATCCTAGAGTTTCAGAGAAAAATATTCAGCCGGCACAAAATTACAAATGTTTGAAGATAAAGGAAGTCTATTTAAAAAAACTAAGAATTACAGCAAAAAGAAATGAACTTAAGTGTTCAAAATGTTCACAATTCACTTCTTGGCACATAAAAAGTCGGTTATGAAATTCCTGCCTTACATTTTCATAAGTTTCTGGAGTGATATTTCTGCAAACTTCTGTAATGCGTTGCTCCAGTTCTTCAATTGTTTCTGGATTTTTTTATCAAGTAGGTAGTCCACTTTTTCATTTGTTTTTTTGCTGTTTGTTGTCATTTATAATCTAATCTTAACTACAACTGTCAAGTGTAAATTCGGTTGGCATTTTCACTTAAAAATATCTACGTTATTGTAAATTTAGTTCATTATTTCGTCTAAAAATGCCTGTTTCTGATTTCCTCAACGGACATTTTCCTGGAAGATGGATTGGTAGGCGGGGGCCTGTGGAATGGCCGGCTCAGTCCCCAGATTTAAACCCCTTAGATTTTTTTTATGGGGATATCTGAAATCAAAAGTGTACAGAACCCGTCCAGAAACAATTGAAGAACTGGACAGAAGTTTGCAGAAATATCACTCCAGAAACTTATGAAAATGTAAGGCAGGAATTTCATAACCGACTTTTTATGTGCCAAGAAGTGAATGGTGAACATTTTGAACACTTAAGTTAATTTCTTTTTGCTGTAATTCTTAGTTTTTTAAATAGACTTCTTTATCTTCAAACATTTGTAATTTTGTGCTGGCTGAATATTTTTCTTTGAAACTCTAGGATCAGACGCAGAATTAAAAGACCTTTCAAATGAGGTGTCACTCGACCCCCCTTTCTATTTAAAATAAAAATTCAAAATGGCGCCCAGCCGCCATTTTAAATGATAGAAAATTTAATCATGGGCTAAAAAATAATATTTAACTTCCCATTAAAGCACACCAAATTTTGTGGTAAAATATCAAGTCGTTCAAAAATTAGTTGGGGGGGGGGGTTACTTTATAGACACAGTGTATTGTAATGTACCATCGGATTTAATATTTGTACCTATTTCTGATACACCCTGTATGTATACAGTTTCGTGATGAAAACAAAATAAATTTTTATTTCAATAGATGCGGATTTGGTTAAATGGGAAAAGCGTAGGAGTTTTGCTAGACAATTGAATAGCATAATTAAAAATAGAACAAAGTTTTGTTGTCGAAGGGATATTTTTCGCATCCTTCTGGTTTTTCGCTATATAAAAGTATGAAACCAATTACAAAGTTATCGAGATATCAAACCATTTAATATTTATATTTTTTTGATTTCCTGCAGCAAACAAAGGAAGAAAACAACTTTGTATTCGAAACGCCGGAAATTGTGGAATTTTTAAAACTCGTCCTACCATTGTTTTCTTATCAGTCTCTCCACTATTACCGTACTTAACTAATCACATAATGTTTTCATTCCAAGGCACTTTAATACGTATAAAGCAAATAAGAGCCAATAAACGCGGTAGAATTACTAATACCATAGTGTTTACTTTATTTTTTCTCTAATCCATTCATACTACTGCCCCCCCCCTCCGGAACCGCTTTCGCCTTACTTCAGGGGGGTGCGGGCGTCCCTTAGACACTAACCATTCATTCAGCATGCACCCTAAACTTAACTAACCGAAATACGGTCGCCCCAGCTTAGATTCGAAACCACAGCGGAACGACTACAATTCGTGTGACCTCGAGTGGCAACGCGTTGCCGTGCTAGCCACCGATGCCCCTAGCATAGTGTTTACCTATTCATTACTGTAATAATATTGTTAAAACTTGAATAAAATAATTTGATATATTATGGTTATTTGTAATTTTTTAGGGTGTGTGGCTTAAGACTAGTAAGTAGAGAAAAATTAGGGAAACATAAAAATATATAGGGTGTTCTAGTTTATGGTCATTTGGTCATAAATTATTCTAGTTTAACCAAATTCGTATGTATTACAATAAAAGCTATTATACATTTTCCATGAAGAGTGAATAATATTTTGAATGTTAATATAATCATTCCGAGTTATAGTTTACAGTATTAAAATGATAGTTGATATCTATACGCTATCTAGAGTGCTGTGAAAAATGGTGCTATTTAAAATAGCGTCGATTAAATTAGCGCCTTCGAAAATAGCCCGCATAAAAAGAACGCTATTACAAATAGGGCCGCGTAAAACTAGGGTGAAAATAACGTTGCGGCAAAGTAGTGCAGCGTAAAAATAACGTTATTACAAATAGCGCCACGTAAAAATAAGGTGGCAATAACGGTGCGGTAAAGTAGTGCAGCGTCAAAAATTACGCAATTACAATAGGGCCGCCAAAAAATACGGTAGATATAACGCTACGGAAAAGTAGTGCGGCCTAAAAATAAGGCAATTACAAATAGGGCCGCGTAAACATAAGGTGGCAATAACGCTGTGCAAAGTAGTGCCGCGCAAAAATTACGATATTACAAATAGGGCCGCGTAAAAATAGGGCAAAAATAACGCTGCGGCAATGTAGTGCCTCGCAAAAATAACGCTATTACGAATAGGTTTGCGGAAAAGTAGTATGGAAAAACCCTGCGGCGAAGTAGTGTGAACATAAAGCTATTATAAATAGGGCCGCGTAAAAATAAGGTGAAAATGAAGCTGCGGCAAAGTAGTACCACGCAAAAATTGCGCTATTACAAATCGGGCCGCGTATAAATGGGGTAGAAATAATGCTGCGGCAAAGTAGTGCCGCGCAAAAATAACGCTATTACTAATAGGGCCGCATAAAAATAAGGTGGCAATAACGCTGCGGAAAAGTAGTGCCGCCCAAAAATAACGCTATTACTAATAGGGCCACGTACAAATAAGGTGGCAATAACGCTGCGGCAAAGTAGTGGCGCGCAAAAATAACGCTATTACGGATAGGTTTGCGGAAAAGTAGTATGGAAAAACCCTGCGGCGAAGTAGTGTAAACATAAAGCTATTATAAATAGGGCCGCGTAAAAATAAGGTGAAAATAAAGCTGCGGCAAAGTAGTACCACTTAAAAATTGCGCTATAACAAATCGGGCCGCGTATAAATGGGGTAGAAATAATGCTGCGGCAAAGCAGTGCCGCGCAAAATTAACGCTATTACTAATAGGGCCGCGTAAAAATAAGGTGGCAATAACGCTGCGGCAAAGTAGTGCCGCCCAAAAATAACGCTATTACAAATAGGGCCTCGTAAAAATAAGGTGTCAATAACGCTGCGGTAAAGTAGTGCCGCGCAAAAATAACGCTATTACAAATAGGTCCGCGGGAAAGTAGTATGGAAAAACCCTGCGGCGAAGTAGTCTAAAAATAAAGCTATTATAAATAGGGCCGCGTAAAAATGGGGTAGAAATAATGCTGCGGCAAAGCAGTGCCGCACAAAAATAACGCGATTACTAATAGGGCCGCGTAAAAGTAAAGTGGCAATAACGCTGCAGCAAAGTAGTGCCGCCCAAAAATAACGTTATTACAAATAGGGCCGCGAAAATATAGGGCATAAATAACGCTGCGGCAAAGTAGTGCCGCGCAGAAATAATGCTATTACAAATAGGTCCGTGGAAAAGTAGTATGGAAAAACCCTGCGGCGAAGTAGTGTAAACATAAAGCTATTATAAATAGGGCCGCGTATAAATGGGGTAGAAATAATGCTGCGGCAAAGTAGTGGCGCGCAAAAATATCGCTATTACAAATAGGGCCGCGTAAAAATAAGGTGGGAATAACGCTGCGGTAAAGTAGTTCCGCGCAAAAATAACGCTATTACAAATAGAGCCGCGTAAAAGTAGTATGGAAATAACGCTGCGGCGAAGTAATGCAGCGTAAACATAAAGCTATTACAAATAGGGCCGCGTAAGAACAAGGTGGAATAACGCTGCGGCAAAGTAGTACCACGCAAAAATTGCGAAGTAGTGCAGTCTTCATATTAAGGCATGATACCCACTGTCGTACTAATCTATAGATTACCTGCTGGTAAAATTGTTGCGGCTGTTCACGAAACCATTCTCTACAGGCCGTCTGCACTTCAGCTTCCGAAGTAAATCGCTATGATTTTAGCGATTTTTTAATGGGCTAAAGACATGAAAGTCTAATGGAGATAAATCGGGACTGTCCGGCAGGTGTTACCGAGACGTATCCTGGATGCTGACACGTAAACGTTGTAAGGTGTCCGCGTATAGTTCAACATTGACACTAGGCTCTTTAAAATCCAACGGTAATACCCCTTGATAATAAAAAAAATACGGTTAACATTTCTTTTCCCTCTAAAATTTAAGATCGGAATTTTTTCGCCTTCGTAGAATCTGCTTGCTTCCACTTTATGCTCTAACGCTTCGATTCCGGTTCATGGTGATAGTACCAAGATTCATCGCCGGTAACGTTCCGCCGTAAAAAGGTATTGCAGTCTTCTTGGTGGCACATCAAATGCTGTAGTGACAATGCTGAATGAATTCTTCTGGTAATTAGTAAGCAGCCGTGGAATCCACTGAGCAGCAACTTTGTGATAACTAAGAGTATAAATAATGAAATGAACACTTCCTATACTGACGCTCATCATTTCAGAAAGTTCTCTGACTTTAATGCGTCTATTTGCAGTTTCCAGACGCTTCACAATTTCATCTGAAGTTGCAACACGAACATATCCTGGACGAGCCAAATCTTGAGTCGACTCTCTTCCTTGTCGAAATTTTCTACACCACTCAACCACTGCGGGGTTAGAATATCTATAGTCATTACAGATACCTTTCATTTTCTCGTGAATTTTTTGTTGGTGACGTCCTTCGGCCACCGCACATATATTATCTTTGAACGGATTTTCTATAGTAAACGCCATTTCCTAGCTCCATAAAAATGCACTCAAAAAACAACCGCAAAGGAATTTGACAGACATCTCACTAATACGTCAATAAACACTTTCAGCAACCGCATGCAATTGTCACCAATATCAAGTCGTGCCTACGCGATCCAAACGTGTCTCTATTGATCAATCCCCGTACTTTCGTGTTAGCCGTATTAAACTTCATGTTCAAATTGAAATAAGAAACATGCTGTGTATTTCAAAATATATAAAACATTTTGAAAATCAATACCACAGCATAGTGAAATGAGGCAATTGTAATGGGTTTTATTTAAAAATAATATATGTTTGTGTCGTATCTTGTAAGTTATTAAATCGACCAGTTCCAAAATACTCCGGGAGTGTAGCCTGGAAATATCTACAAATATATTGGGAAATATAAAATGATGTACATCACGCAATTAAAAGTTATGGACTCTTGAAGTAAGTAAATTAATTTTTCAATTATAACAAGCAGACTATAAATTATTTTGGAAATACAAAAATTATAAACAAATTAGTACCTTAGATGTGGATATTTTAAACCAAAGTTATATTGTTTTCGTTTTCAAAATCCGAATGGGATCCCAGAATTCGAGACGGATTATAGATAATACAGGAACAAATTAGAGAAATAATCACTTCAGTTGCAAGAAAACATACTTAACTTCATCATACACTCAAATATCAATTTTATGGTAATTACTGCAAAATTGCTTGTTCTTTGTAGTAAGTTGCAGTATGACTCAATCTTTGTTAAACAAATTTATTTAGGAATTTTGTGTATTAACTTAACTTCTACTTAAACGTAATTACTTTTGTACATATTAAAATGCGCATGAAGATAATATACGGAACACATTATCAGTAGCACGAAAAGTTTCTTGCGGTATGTTTATGTTGAGGTAATTCCAGCGCCTAGGCCTGCCAAAACGAATAAATTTGTGCACTCTGACCAGTACCTACTGGTTTTTTCTAATGTTTTTACAATAGTCTAATAATATACATTTTTATGCTGTCTACTTATGTCGCAGAGGTGTTCACGTTAGTTTATTTTTGATCGCGTGTTAGTATCTAACGATGCCCAACAGCTCGCGGTAGTGACAATATTAAAATAGAGTTTCTGTGGTTGCAGGGGATTTTTAACAACCGGATTTACTGCTCTAATGCGAAAACCGGAAGCATGACTGCACAGCATACCAATCCCGTCTTTGTTCCCGAAGAAAGTTACACTGAAAGGTAAGGAGACAATCTAAAATAAAACTAAAACCAAGGTTGGAATGTAAAAAAATACGATGTGGGTTTAAAATATCAAAATTTTCTAAAATTGTAATGTCAGTGCAAAACAGATTTATGTAAACCAGTGACACTCATTTTATTCTTCCGTAAATGTATCAAGAGTTTAAATAATTTAAGAAATACAGAAGTGCATTCGCAAGTGGGTACAATTCATACAGTAACGTTATCATTTGCATTAAAACCACCAAATTGTATTTAAAAATAGCCTATTAAGATAAGGTGGGGTAAGTGCGACCCCACATTTGATTAGTTGCTGTCTGAACCAACTATATGCATCAGTATTATTATTTATTCTCACACATGTTAAATATATGTTTCCATGATTTCGTATGCTACGTTTGCATATAATTGATTGATTCCTCAGTAACATTAACAGTTGCGTTAAAACTATCACATTGTATGTGAAAATATCCTACTAAGATAAACAGACATATTTGATTAATCGGTGTTTGAACCAACAGTATGCTTTTTGTTGCATTAGTATTTATTAATTATTCTCTCACACGTTAAATATATTTTTCCATGATTTCGTATGCTACTTTTGCATATAATTGATTCGTGGATTCAGAAGCAATTACAGTTAATTTAGTTTTCGTCAGTAACATTAACAGTTGCATTAAAACCATCAAATTGTACATGAAAATTGCCGGTATGCGGTATGCTTTATTATTATTCTCACACATGTTAAATATATTTTTCCATGTATGTTACTTTTGCATATGTTTGATTGAATCGTCAGTAAGATTAACAGTTGCATTAAAATCATCAAATTGTATATGAAAATAGCCTATGGTATACTTTTTGTTGCATTAGGATTGATTAATTATTCTCACACATGTTGAATATACTTTTGCATGATTTTGTATGCTACTTTTGCATATAATTGATTGATTCGTCAGTAACATTAACAGTTACATTAAAACCATCAAATTGTGTTAAAAAATAGCCTACTAAGTTAAGGTGGGTTAAGTGCGATCGCTTATTTGATTAATCGGTGTTTGAACCAACCGTATGCCTTTTGTTGCATTCGCATTGATTAATTATTTTCAAACGTGTTAAATATATTTTTCCATGATTTCGTATGCTACTTTTGCATATAATTTTCTAAATTTGTGTAAAGCCGCACTAACTTTCCTTAGACGTTTTTAATCCCTTAAAAATACTAAACAATCAAAGCATTCTTATTTTAAAATGAATATAAATCAATTATCAAGGGAGAAAATAATTACTTAGAAAATATATTCATTGATCCAGAACAAGCTAAAGTTAATTTATTTTTCGTAAGTAACCTTTACAGTTGCTGTAAAACCATCAAATTGAATATGAAAATAGCCTACTAAGACAAGGTGGGGTAAGTTCGACCACATATTTTATTAGTCGGTGTTTGAACCAACGTTATGCTTTTTGTTGCATTAATATTGATTATTTATTCTCACACATGTTGAATATATTTTTCCATGATTTCGTATGTTACTTTTGCGTATAATTGATTGATTCGTCGATTCGTATTTTTTGAATTAAAAGATTCTATAATACGATTTTGATGCACACCGTCAGGTATCATATTTAAAAACAGCAGACTGTTCGTGTTTCCACCCCTTATAATAAAATGTCAGAGTAGTAGTAAACGTTCCAATTTTAAAACATATATTTCCTCGTTCCCTCGTTTACTATCCCTCCTTCGTTTTCCTTCTCCTTCTCCCTCCTTCGTCCTTCCTGTTCTAGCTCCTAATCCCTTATCTTCCCTTCCCCTTACCTCCTCCACTCTCTCCCTCCTTATATCTTTCCCTCTACTTCTATTTCTCTCCATATTGCTCTCTTGTTACACTATCGTTAAATTTTTGCTAATATGATTTGGTTATGCACTGACAGGTGTCATATTTGAAAACCTCAAATTGTAGGTGCTCCCTCTCCTTATAATAAAAAATCAGAGTAGTAGTAGCGGTTTAATTTCTAAACATGTCTTTCCCCTCTATCTTGTTTACTATTCCTTCTTCGCTTTCCCTGTCCTTCTTCTTCCTTTGTCCTTCCTGTCCTTGCACCCAATACTTTATCTTCCCTTCTCCTTACCTCTTCCACACTCTCCCTCCTTTTATCTCTCCCTCCTTATATCTCTCCCTCCGCTTCTATTTCTCTCCATATCTCTCTCTGAGTACACTTTCCTTAAAATGTTTGGTAATATGATTTGGTTATACACTGACAGGTGTCATATTTAAAAGCAGAATATTGTTGGTGCTCCCTCCCCTTATAATAAAAGACAGTGTAGTAGTAAATGTTTTAATTTCTAAACATATCTTTCTCCTATTCTTCGTTTACAATCCCTCCTTCGCTTTCTCTGTCCGTCTTCGCCCTTCATTGTTCCTGCCCTCGTTCCAAATCCCTTATCTTCCCTTCCCCTACGCTCTTCACTCTCTCCCCCTTATATCTCTTCCTCCACTGCTATTTCTCTCTATATCCCTCTTTGGTTGCACTGTCATTAAACTTTTTGATAATATGGTTTAGTTATACCCTGCTAGATTTTATATTTAAAACAGCATATTCTAGGTGCTTCTTTCCCTTATAGTAACAAATCAGAGTGGTAGTAGAAATTTTAGATTCTAAACATGTCTTTCCCTTCTCTCCTTCTCCATCTCTCCCTCGTTTAGTGTCCGTCCTTCGCTCTCCCTGTCCTTCTCTCCCCTTCGTCCTTCCTGTCCTGGCTACCAATCCCTTATCTTCTATTCCCTTCACCTCCACCATTTTCTCCCTTTTTATATCTCTCCTTCCACTCCTATTTTTCTCCATTACTTTCTCTGGTTGCACTGTCGTTAAAATTTTTAATAATATGATTTGGTTATAGACTGCCGGGTTTCATATTTAAAAACAGCAGATTGTAAGTGCTTGCGACCCTTATAATCAAAAATCATGAGGCCTAATTGAAAACACTGATCGCTACGATGCGAAATTACCGTCTGCAATACCTGTGGTTTCAACACGATGGTGTCCCCACTAGGGAGGAAGTAGAAATTATTATAAAGTAAAATTTAAGAAAATCTAATAATTACTAGATTTTATTAAATTGTCTTATTTATTATAATAAATTATTACAAAGTAACTAACTAATATTCATAATATACAGTATGTATCAGAAATAGGTACAAATATTTAAACCAGTAATAGATTGGCTCAAGTAGAATTCAATGGTACTATTCATTTTTCAAAAATCATTAAGTTTATTTTTTGAATTAAAAAATAAAATAAAATTTTGTTTGAGAACTGCTGATGATACATAGAAAATGCATTTAAGCTGTAGAAGGTTATTACCTAATTGTAAAGTAAATCCAAAGTGGCAAACACGTAAAAACTTGCCTGGCTTGTGATAACTGAGTAGAAATTACTGACCTACCTAATAGTATTGGTTTCTGGCAGGCGATAAGAAATTTTTTTGCACTTGTATCTTACTCTCCTTTGCATAACATGTCTTTGCACTCAAATTTTTGTTATTATCCTGCGGTACTCAAACAATTTTGGGTCAAATTTTCATTTATTATTTTCTCATATCTTAAGGGTCCCATTACCAAAGGAATGTTTTTTTTTGTTTGTATATATTGTATTCTACCATCGGATTATTTGTACCTATTTCTGATACACCCTTTATAAACTGTTGCCAACAGATCGTTGTGTTATTGCAGAGAGATACGAGAGTCAACGCTTGTAGGATATTTTTCTCTGAATCCTTCATTTTTTTATTTCATCTTTTATATTTTATACGTAAGTTTAAACAATAACTTCATTCTAATGTATCAAAAATTTTAGTTTCTATATTTTTCTATAATAGATTTTTAATAAGAATGTATACAACTGAAGGTACTGAATCTCAAAAAATACTCCACCTTATCGAACAGGAACTTCTGTCCTTCCATTTATAGACGGAAACATAATAGGATAATATGAGGCCGTAATCCTAGCAGACTCTGTTGAATTATTTAAACTGTTCTTAAAGGGATTTTAAATCGACCTGAAAATCCAGAATCAAACGTAAAGTTTTACATCCGAAAACCAATGTATTCCTTTCCTGGGCTTTGGAGTTATTTACTTGAACCTTGAAGATAGAGCTGCAGTCAATGTAAAAGGCAATACTTTTAGTGTTCGACAAAACAAATTGATTGCAGTCTAAACTAAACTAAAACTAGATAAATCTTGATATCGAAGAAGAACGGGATAAAATACAAATTTACCAAATTATTATTAGTGGGTTCACTTTTAAACTATGAAATCCTACAGAAATTAGTTTTTACTGTTATCTATTACTATGCTAAATTATTATTATATTATTATTAAAATATTAAAAATGCGCAAATTCAATATTTTGAGTAAACAACTATTTATTGTAAATATATTGTATCATAGATTTACATTTTAGATACCCTGATCAATTGACGTATGGACTGCATAGAAATTTAAGGGCGTCGGAATATTAAATTTGGAATTCCGAAATCATAAAACCGTTGTATAAAAGTCTTTCGAAATATTCTTGTTGCATATTCATTTTTTCACAAATGTATTACACGCCTGTAATTCTTCACTGTTTTCAAAAAATTATTATCGACCTTCAATATCAAGCAAATTCCATCGCATTATATACTTATATGGTTTAATAGAAAATGCACTTGCAGTGTTATTAATGTTGAATTTCCAAGAACACTCAAATTAACTCGAAAATTTGTATGTTTATACCGTTATAAATACACAGGTTATTATTATAAACTTGCACGCAAAGAAACTTTAGACATAATTTGATTCACATAATCTATTTTAAAATATTCAGGAATTGTAATCACTACAAAACAATAATAATACGAGGCTGATTCAGTAAATAAGGGCCGTTTAAATATTCCCGCCGAATGAGGGGCGTAGCCATTGTGGGGGTGCTTTAGTGGTTGATGAGCTAGCCATGCGTCATTTCACCGTGGTTCTGTCATTGTAACGAGTTATATAATAAAACGCTAAAATGAACACTACGATTTAAGCTCCCGCCAGGTGCGGAGTGCGCGTTGTGATTTGTTTTCTTCATTCAAAGAATTTATCGTCAAATATGGCCCTACTGGTGTAGGCATTTCAGAAATGGTCGAATAAACGTGAGATATTCTGTTGTCAAAGATGATCTTATGGAAAAAATTAATAAGAAAATTCGTGAAGGTCAACGTTTTACTATTTCAGAAATGGCCGCACATTTTCCTCAAGATTTACGTGTGCTACTGTATGAAAGTGTAACGAATACGCTACAGTACTACAAACTTTGTGCGACGTAGGTGCAAAAAACATTGAGGGATACTCACAAAAACCACCGAATGGCCTCTGCACCAACCTTTCTGCATCGCTACGAAACTTATTGGGACGGGTACCTGTATCAAAGTGTGACTGGCGACGAGACTTCGATAGCTTATAGCTACTAGTTTTTGGGACAGAAGATACGTATTGGTAGTTGATTGGAACGTGATACGAAATTTAATGTAAAAATTAACATTACGCGAATACGCCTCGTGAGATCCCAATATGAGATATCTCTAAAACTATATGTCATATTTTTAATGCAAATGGCGTCAACGTTAGTAGTAAAAGACTGAAACAAAACACTCTGTATAATTGTACCTACTTTCGATTAAATATTATGAGATATTTTTAGGTGTTAAATTCATTTACTTGAGTAGTTTTAATAATTTGTGTTTTAAATTACTTAAAATAACATGTTTTCACGTGACTTTAATGTGTTTGTAGATCCACTGCACCTATAAAGCAAGAAAATGTGAACCAAAAAGATGTGTTTACCATAGACTTAAAGGACTCAAATAAAGCAAAGGAGGCCTACGAAACTTATGATCCTTACATGCATAGGAAAGTGGAACATCCTACAACGTAAGTAGAAGAACGTTATTCATATTCTAATCACAGAAAAAATAATTTATTATATATTTAAAGATCTTCCTCTTCCTCTGAAATTATAAGCAAATTTTCGAACAATTATTTTCATTTTTATCTATTCACATCTTTAAAATTTGGTATTTATATCGTAGAAATTTTAGGATAAATGAAAACAATTAGTTTTGATATTTTGTAGTTCAAAGGTTTTCCTAATTCTATATATCTGGAGAACCCTTTTATTGCATACATAGATCTACACATCCAAAATAAGGGATGTTTAGCGTTAAAATTTCATTGCTTGTTTTTCTTCTAACCCTGCCTGTTAATAGTAGAGGTAAGAATTGACTAACAGGTTAATAGGTTATGCAGATGATTTCTAAATATAGTAATTGTAGTTACATTAAATCAAAAATGCGATTTCCATGTTTCACAACAGATATGGTTTTAGATATAGAACTTATAATAAAGAAAAAGAAAATAATATATGTAACTGTACCAACGTTCTAAGGTGGTACGCCCTTCGGCCAAAATAGTTAACTTACATGAGTATATGGCAATGCGGGCTTATATTGTAAAAATATTATTATCAAACTGGTGCCACTTTACTTTGTATTCTAGGCGCATTAGACTGACGCAAAAAGTAAAAAATTCATTAACGTGAAGAAAGCGTAACCAAGTGCGGTTAAGATGGAAGCGAGAGGTGTTATGCACGACTAAACAAGAAGATACTAAGTACCTTAAGCTATCTTCAAGAAATAGGGTTTTGCGTAGAGATTTTTACACCATATTAGAGGCCTTAGTTTGGATTCATTTTCAATAATCATAGGAAAATCATAGAAAAATGCATTCAGTTTGAATTAATACTCTTCATAAAGTATAAGTAACTCTACGTTTAAACTTACGCATGTGATTACACAGTCGCAATGTTATATTGTGTTAGAAATTCAATTAGAACGTTTTAAATTAAAATTTTAAATGTTTGAAAAACGATTAGATTTGATTTAAGGCGCCTTATAATATTACAGAATGATTTCAAATTAATTTGTGTAAAGCCATCGATTTGGTTTATGATGCGATCTGACATCCACTATCAATTTGCTGTTCCAAAAAGGACAGTTATATTACAAATTGAAACTTTCAAAACATCATAGAGGTTCGAGTTTTAAAGGTTGGAAGTTTAGAAAAATTCACCGTCATCATCATCATCATCATCATCATCTGACATGGAGCCGACTCGAGGGTCAATCCTGGATACGCCAGGCCCACCCCATGCCAGTAGGTGGGTAGGAATTTACGGGATAGGGTGGGATCGGGTAGTTAGTAAGCTACGCATCAATGGGTATTGAGTACGTAGCCGAGACCGTTATGCCATTAAGCGTTTGAGCCTAATAAACTTTGGTTCCAAAGTTTCACATCGTTCTTATGTCATATCATTCTATTGTTCTAAGGTTACTATTTGGACATCTCTTAGTTTCCTAATAACTAATAACCTACTCCTCCGATCTGCATGTCCTCTGCCCGCTTGGCTTACTCCGGCTGTAGAGGATGGTCGGCCGGTCCTCCTAGAATATGCGCCCAACGTCCCCCTCGTGAGGCAGCGAGCCGCCCAACACATCGAATACATATCCGATCCCCACCACATAAACATCCAATACAAATCCCAGCAGCACGCTTACATGCATGACCAATGAAAACATTGCTAAGTAATTAATCAATTTCTATGAAATTAGTCTGGGTTAAGAGAGATTAACGTGTCAAAGCGCGTCCCTGCCTTTTCCTTGTTTTCTATTAGACTACCAGTGCTACCAACTACTGCCAAAGACTACAAAGGACTACAATGGCTACTCCGGCCTGCGACACTTAGCTATTAACTTCGTCCCGCTCAGTGTTGTGGTCCGTTTCGATCGCTGTTCTTTCCCCTTGTTGATGTAGCACCTTGTAGAGTGGCAGTGGCTCTCACTTTCACTCCACTGTTTGCCCCCCCCCAAAATGGTTTTGTGTTTAGTCTCACCAATCCCTCTCGCCCGGAGCGTTCTGCGAGCACTCCCGTTCCCACGCTGTCCTTATTAAAGCAAAACTATGAAGAAACCCAATGAATAATACGCACGTCCGCACCCCTTCGCGCCGCCCATGCAAGCCCGTTCCTAAGCTACTTGGACAGTACCGTAATTTTTTGTTATTTATTTAAAGAATGTGCAAAGGAAATAGTAAAATCAACTAACTGATAAATCCAAGTTGAGTTGGCCGACTTAAATACCTAGGAACTTCGAATTTATTTCCTAACTCGCCCTGGCCGTTCCCTGATATTAATAGCTTTGTCAATTATGTGAATAGTGGATAAAGCAATGTATGACAACTTTACTAAACTGAATAATGAAATAATTAAGACCAGCCAAACAAACTAACACTTTGTTTTAAAGGAAAATAAAAGAATCCAAAATCTCCCCTCGGCCGACTACCTGCCTTGCGATGATTTATGACCTAAAACTATTTTTAGACGGGGTCCCGATCCTTGTCCGGCCTGCCTGCACTTGTGTGACTTGAAAAACACGACTGAACAACGAATATATGTATGTACAAGATCCACTAAATAAACCCAATTGCAGCTATTCGAACTATTCAAATTGAATCTAGTTAGCATTTTTTATAGCGCAAAGCTATTTCGAGCGCCTCCCCGCGATTATTCCAAATTAAACGCTAATTCCCTAAACGAAGCGGAGCTCCACTAAACGCGTGCACTACGGACGAGAGCTGGAACCGAACTCCGGAAGTTTAGAAAAATTCACCATATTTTCAAATTAGTTTAAAAATAAAAGTGCTACGTTGAAGGGCAGAATCTTCTAAACATAGTGGATATCTAAATTAAGAAACCACCGAGTTGCTCGAAAATTATTCCATTTTAAATAAGATCCTTTATAATATTGTATTTTCGTATTTTAGATTAACTTTTTCAAAAAAAAAGCAATCTGTAAAAAATCGTAGAGTATTAAATTTAAAAACATAACTCTCCCTCCGTCGCCTTCGTTCTCCATCTTTTCTGCATTCCCCTCCCTTCTGTCCTTCTCATCAATCTATTCCGTCTTCTCCCTTTCACTCCACTTCTTGCTAGACCCCTCTCCGCTTTATCACAACGCTCCTCGTTCTCCACTGTTCCATCTGCTTCTTTTCACCATTCTCCGCCGCTTTCCCCCTCTCCTCCTCCTTTCTACCACTGTTTTACTTCTTTATCTTCTCCCGCCCTCTTTCTCACTATGCTTTTCCTTAGAACTTTAATAAAATCGTGGAGATTTTAATTTTTAAGCTAGAATGTAGCGAACAGTCATTACGTATTAGACAACATTACACTGTTGATGTTTTAGTAAATTAGTAATTGTAGCAGTAGTAAGAATCGCTAAAATAAAAATATATTTACCATTTTCGTTCTGCCAACATCATCAAGAAATTTGGAAATGCGCTATTTTTACGATTCCAATAGGTAAACGTTAACTTAAAGTTTATATCACCATGATTAACAGTTTTTGAGAAACGGGATATTACCTTTAAAATATTCAAGACTTCGCTGAAGATAGTAAATAATTGACAACAATTGTGCAGGATTTGGAGGACCTGATCGCTTCCTCAAATTTAGTAAACTTTTTTATAGCTATTTCAGATTTTGTTTCGAAAATATTGGAAAGATGCCAATTTTATAATTATTTTAAACTGAAATATAATCATTCTAATGCTTAACGATTATTGAATAACTGAAAAATTATGCCAGTAGGGCTAATGATGTGTACTAACAAAAAACGTTTTATGTTCTTAGAAAGCGTTTAATAGTTATAAAATGTTGAACAAAATTTTGTACAAAATTCTGTCCCGTGTCATATATGCCTTAAGCTAAATAAAATAACGTAATATTATAGGAAACATAAAAGTCACTTCAAATTGTGGGAACATTTGGCATTACTTTGTTAGAAGTCTGACAGAAATTTTAGGTAGGTATTTACTTTGAACACCTTGAACAAAATTTTGTACAAAATTCTACGCCGTGTCATACAGCAACATTTTGTACAAAAATGTGTATAAAATTCTGTAGATCGTGCTCTAAAGTCTACAGAATTTTGTTCAGAAACAACGTCAAACCGATCAGAAACGAGCACAGAGGACAAAGACGTAAAGGTTTTACGACGTGTACCACCTAAAATCTCTCAACGCTAGCCATGCTACACAAACTTAATATAACTTATACACAAAAAGAAAACTTCCCGAAAACGCAAAAATAATACAAGCCACGAAAAGATAAACAACATTCGAGATTATGTAAACAAAAGTAAACAATTATTATTAAACCTTGATTTCTACGTTATCTACAGTAACATGATTATTTTGACAGTTTTTTCACAGATATTAACGTAATTTACACCTATAATATTTGTACATGCTCGCAGACAGAATTTTGTACAAAGTTCTGTGCTGTATAATACGTGTTTTGCAGAATTTTGTACAAAATTATGTTCAAAATTTTGTACAAAATGTTAAACAAAACTTTGAACAATATTTTGTAAAAAATTCTGTGCCGTGTCATAAAGGCCTTACAGTACTTTATCATTTGAATTTCGAGCTAGTTTTATAGTAAATTTCTGAATTAATGCGGTGGATACTAGCAAATAGTACAACATAAATAATAAACGGGATTTGTTATATCTATACGGTTGCCTGTAATGCTTTAACGAGGAGAAAATATATACTTTTATAGGTAAAACTCACTTTTGCGCAGAAGTTTGCATACCATATTTAGGACTACAAAGTCGAGGGCAAGTAACACCTCAAAACCTTGTAGAAATTGATTGACAATCCGAAGACAAAGTCAACCTCGAAAGCATTTTAGGAATCAATCAATCACTCCGTTGTACAGGTGATAGCAAATTTAATAAAGATTTTCTACTTCTAAATGAAGACTATTTTCTTGGTTATTTGAGATCGTTGCAATATTTTAATTTAATACCTATCTGACTGGCTTTGGTGTCCCTGCATTAATATTTTGATGAACCAATAAAGTATATATAGAAATGTATTAGTCAATAATAATAAATACATGTAGCTATTTGGCATTGCCAAACCCAATTTTTAGAAATGGCTTTCGCTTCCATATTTAAATAACAAGTATTTATTGAAATAAACAGCTGCAAACGTATTTTATTAATGTACTTTATTATTTCACTTTATTTTCTTACATTTAATGTTTAGTTCTATCACAGTTTGCCACTCTATTTTCCTTTTGGCGTTTATCCAGAATGAAATTTATGTCCCCAGATGTTGTTGGCAAATACAGGTGGGAATCAAACCACTGTTGGGAAACAAGTAATATAGTATATTATTTTATGGGTACTTATGAGAGAGCTGTAATAAATGTATTAGCAGATAAATATTCATGCAAATATTATTTATTTTTAAGTTACGTTCGTCTACGTAGTACATTCTTCAACCAATGTTTATTTTGTAAAATTTTAATATCCAATACTATATATTATAATTAGTTGGTTTTTAAACATCTGCGTCGTATCAACAGATTGTAACTATAATTGTTTTACTTGTGTTATTGTGAAATTAAAGGCGTACAACAGTAAAAACGAAAATAAAATTTATGTTTTCCGCGATTTTACATTTACAAAATGTTTGATGTTATCTAGAAATTAACATCAAGGAATCAGCTACTTAATGCACGTTCATATTAGTTTACTGTATTAGTGAAATGTACACATGGAAATGTTTTGTCATCACCTTGTGGGAACAATTCAATGTGCTAAATAAAGTGTTGTCGTTATATAAAATTAAAAATAGGAGACAACGGAAAGTTACTTTTCAGCTTATCTGTATTGTAAAATGATATTTTAGCTGTTGAATATACTATTCTAGAACTCTCACTTGACCGTAATAGAGAGCAGAAGTTTAAAACAAATTATTCGTATGATGTAAAAACAGAAAATATTAACCTTATTTTTCCAAAATATTCAATATATGCTTTTTTGGGAAAGTATTCACAACTTCCTGATAACTGCTTCCTAAAGAATTAGAACCAAAAATAAACATAATGCCTGCTGCTCACAATTTATCAACTATATAAGGCCAGTTACTGCCATGGGTATACACCTACAACGCGGAGACAAGCAAATGTGGCCCATTAGTCTTACATTCTTCCTGCTAAAAGGTACTCAATGAGAACCTAACAAGTGAGGTTATTCCAAACCGACCACTTCACTCCAACCAACATGCTTATCAGAAGTTAAAATCAACTATAACGGCTCTACACAGTCTCGTGAAAGGACTGGAGAAAAGCTATATGGCAAAAGAAATAGCTCTGTGTGCTTTCGTCGATATTGAGGGAGCATTCGACAACACCTCCTTCGAATCCACAGATAGAGCTGCCATAAGGAAGGGTTTCAATCCTTGAGACTGCCAAATGAATTAAATCCATGCTGGTAAGTCGGCAAATCACGGCTACGTTGAGAGAAGGGGCGGTCACCATAGCGGCCGCTAGGCATGATCTTTAAAGGCGAGGGGGGTTATCGCCTCGTCTGTGGTGGTGGATGATCCCCTTAATGTGTAACAGTTGTATTCCAACGTATAGCGCCCGATACCATCCACAGCTTGTGTCGAATACAAAGCCTTAGCATCAACACAAAGAAAACGGTCATCGTTTCCGTTACTAGACGAAGGAAACCTAAAAGCAACAACGCTGGAAGGGACTACCATTGACTTCAGCAATGAAGTCCCAACCAAACACATAAAAATCGCGGGAGCACTTCGCAGTTTAAAACGAGCCGACAATGGTCACTTTCGATGTGCTTACAGAGTTTCTGGAAGAACCTCTACTTCAGCGCGTCTTGTGGGAAGATACACACTCCTCGGATGAAGTCCCACGCTCTTGTTTGGAAGAGGTTACCTGATTGGAAGGAGGATTTTTATGGCTTATCTATTGTAGTTTCATTGATCATTTGGGCACCCCTTGTCGAGGCCCCGCGGTTCTTCGAGGGTCCGACAATCCCAGTTTGAGAAACAAAATATCAAATACTCCATCAACAAATCTGGGAAAAAGATTCAGAAAAAAATATTCAAAGAAACAAAATCCAGCAAAATAGTAATCAATTTTAATATCTAAGGCTGCTAATTGGTAATAAATTACAAAACAATACCTAATATCTAATACTATGACCAAAAGCTAGAATGCAATCTTTTGAGATTCGAGAGCCGCCTCAGTATTCATCGTACAGGGCTTTCTAGTGTCTGCAGTTTTACATATACGTCTAATTCCATCTTCCTTCTTAGAAGCCTAGAGGATTTTACTGCAATTTAGTTTCATCACCTGTCTGTTTTAATCGCATTTATTTAATAATGTTCTTTGTACAAGATGATCGTGACCAACAATGTTCGAGAAGAGGATATTCCACCATTCAACAGGTTACTAGTGCGTTGCTGTCCAGCAACCCTTGTTCTATTTACATTCCAGGTCTCTAGAAGAATCATGAGTGCAATATTCTGAAATGTCATAAGCCTTTCTGCATTTGGATTATCTATTCGGCGGAAGCTATTCTAGAAACCTGAAAATGATTTACCCCCAAATAAGCTTTCAACTTCCCTGCTGCTGCAGCCTGAAGTGTTGGTAACAAAATCTAAAATCGCTTCCTCCGTTTCTGCTGTTCTTGGATCTACCTGCGGCTATTCTTACTGGAATTAAGCTACCGGTTGTTGGCAGTCTATTCTGCAAGTTTAAAAATGTGTTGTGAGTTGGATACCTTCACCCAGGCAACTGTGCAGCGTAGGTCTTTTCTGCAGCTTTAGCATTCATACCCTCGAGCATAAAGATTATATGCATGTCAGCATATTCTTCGAAAGTTATTCTTATTCCATCATCAACAACAAAGAACAATTATTTAAACTTCAATTTTCTCCCTTCTGTTTGTAGCTTGTAAATATTAAAATTTCTAAGTCTTCATGATTTTTGTACGTGGAATGAAAAGCTTCAATTAAGCAATGTTGTAAATAGTACTTAAAATTTTTCCTGGGAAAAATGAGAAGTAGTGTCAATGTAATTATTAAAGAAAATTTTGATATTTACTCATAATAAAACGAAAAAGAAATCCAAATTTAAGGGATTATTTCTGTGTTATTTTAACAGTTAAGCCATTTCTGTTTGCATTTCTAGGGTCAATTTTAAATATACTTTGACCACTTTTTCTGTGAGGAAGTAATTTTCAAACACCCCTGTATAAAGAAATGAAACTTTTCTCAAAATCAAATAGAGGAACTGCAGTTATTGTAAGGAAATGCAACTGCTTAAAAAATTACCTTCAACCGTAAGTGTGCCTGCAGCCTCCAGATTGTTCTTAGATCTTTGATGTCCTAAAGTTCGTTTTACAGTATTTTTTATAGATGTACGCATTTTTATAGAATTTTCCAGTGCTGATGTCGCTGCAACAACAATTTCAGCAGGGTTGGATCAGGGTTAGTCAAGAAAAATTCTGATTTTAAAATAGAAAGAAGTAGATGCAACTTACAACTCATCGTACCGGGCTGGCAATACCAAAAAATGTTAATCTTTAAGATAAGAATCTAAACATTTGTATTACCTTGTGGGCATGAATAATAGCAGCCACCGAGTTCTTTAAACAATTCTGAATATTGTAGTTTTTGAAAGCGAAATCCATTTAACAGTATAAGGTTCTGGTTGCTTTGTTTTCTCCTTCTAATTTGGATCATTGTGTTAATTTTGTGCGTTCTAATGATTTCCTCTGCGTATTGTAAACTCTAAAATTTGTATTTTTTGAAAACCAAATTTTGGTAGGTGGGAAAAGAGTATATTTTGCCGTTCTACGACCATATCAGGGCAAATGTTACGCTACAATAATTGCTTGTAACAACTTAGGGAACCCACATGGAGTTGTGCAAACTGTGCCTTACAGCACTGTCAGAAAATATACATATTCATTGTAAAATCAGAAAGCATATATTGGAACATCGTGGAAAACAAGAAAATAAACAAATGCGCATCCAAAAAACTAATGCTGGAGCTGACGGGGACCATGGGCTAACAGATAAACAAATGCCATATATGACAGAATCAATATCCCTCAAAAAAGAGAAAGCTTTATAAAAGAATTTGGTACCAATATTCAAGCAGTTTTAGAAGAAACTGTTGGACAATTTCGATCCAATACGTGGGTGGAAGTAAGACGAAAATAAATAACTACTTCAAACGAGATCCACCGCTAATAGTGTGAAAAACATTCTTTACAGTCAAATTGCAGGCACGCAGGTTTTGCGAGAAAAATATTATCTAACTTTTAACAATATCTGGCTGAACGTTAAACTGAAATCAATAAATAATATGTCGTTCATTTCACTTTATCTAAGTACTGGTACTCAGTACAATGCACAAATAACAAACAAATACAGCAAGGGTTTATCGGATTAATTAATTTTGTTCCGGTAAGAGGTGTTGTCTAAGTTTATTAAATATGGGATTAATCAAATATTAGCATCAGAATAACTAAGTCCACTATTCTATGTCATTTATAGGCTAAATAACCTCTTTTTCAAAAGAGTGTCACATATGTTTATTATCAAAGATTTGGAAATTTTATTTCTTTACCCTGGACAAGAAAGCATTGTATAACCAATTTATGAAGTGAAAATGCTTCTAGCTTCTACCGTTTGGTGTTTAGAATGTTAATTTTGTGATGGAATATCTCTTGCTAAGTACCTGTCTTGAGAATCCGTAATGATATAACTTAAGCTAAGCTTTTTGTAACATACGTACAGGTAATTTAAAAGATAATCGGATCTCGGGAAGAAACGTTCATCAACACATTATCGGTTAACGATGTTATTAGCTGATATTATATTAGGTACTTAGTCGTGCTAATGGCACATATTCCCATGATTCTCACACTGAACATGATACGTAATGTTCTTATCTTAATTTTGCCTACCTTACTCTTGTTTGCAGATTTTTTTGGTTGTTTTCCTCTGGATTTCATCTGTTTTTTCCCAGATTTTTATCTGTGGATTTTTCCTTGGTATTTTTGCGTTACCCCTCAGTAGCTAGTAGCAGTAGCTTCTATGATATTTTCAACTATGGAGTCATGAAGTAATTTTGAATATTTTACTTAATACTAGCATGTTTTAAAACAGTTAATCGACATTTAACAGTCGTTTCTAATCCAGCAACTTTTTTTTAAGTTTATCAAACTCGTATGGGAAATAAAAAAATTATTATCATATTAATGAGACGTTCTCTGTTATGGAAGTGGAGTGTGGCCGTTGAAGGAAATAGATAAACGAAGATTGAGAGCACTGGAGATATATTACTTACGACGAAGTGCCAGGATATTACGACATTTGGTTTGAACATGTACTCCGAATCGAAGACACAAGAAGACCAAACAAGAAAGGACGTCCCCGTAAATCTTGGACCGAAGGAGAAGGCTGGCGATGCGAAGCCGAGAAATAGAGGAAGAAATGTTACACGACCGAGACGTCTGGAGATTAGGACATAACAAACCCCAAATATATGTATTTAATACACACACATATACATATATACAGGGTGTCCTTTAAATACCTTAAAAGCTTCAGGTAGCACTCTTCTGTAAGAAATACAGTCCTCAAAAACACTAACACGAACTTCCTATAGTGCTTAGTTTCCTCACACGAGACACTTAAAGAATATTATACTTGGCAACGTTGGCAATGTCTTTGCATTTATGGAGAATTTAATTAGTAGGCCGACATTACATGAAGCATTTTGACAAATGTCTAAAAACAAATTTTCTACTTTTCATCACAATACCATGGCCTTGCACTGTTGTCAAATGTAGTATTTACGAAATTTATCATTTTTAACAGTACTTCCAGAAGAGCAACTAGAGCGTCAACTCAATATTAATCTTTA
>JABXWE010003448.1:0-31535 GCA_014611495.1 Limonius californicus | reverse complement strand
TCCGTACGACTGCGCCAGTTTTATTTTGTTAACGACAAAAAGGCTTTTTAAAAACAAGATTTATTTTAAAAAGTACAATTATGTCGGAGCTATGTTTGTGAAGAGGATCTCAGAACAGAACTGAGAACTTAACTTAAAACTAATCTTAATTACAACTCCTATGACGCTCAAACGAAGCGTAATATAATATACTTTATCTATTACCCATTCAGGGAATTCTAAATACATAACTCACGAGTAGTTATGGAATTGCTGTCAGTGGTCAGCAAGCCTGAAGAGCATAGAATTTTCTTTGATAATTTCTTTTCGTCGTATCTTTTGTTCCAAGTATTGAATGAAAAAGGATTTTTTGCAGCTGGAACAGTTCGTGAGAACCGCACTGCCAGATGTCCCATCGACAGCAACAAAATTATGGGTAAAAAGGAGCGCGGTGCGTATCAATGTGCATTCGATACCACTTTGCAAGTATTAGTGGTAAAATGGAACGATAATTCGGTCGTTACTGTTATCACTAATACTTGCACAGCATTGCCACCTGTACAAACCAAGCGATATAATCGGAAAGAGCGTAAAGAGATCCTGATACCCCAACCAAATGTTATTGCAGAATATAACAAATTCATGGGTGGGGTAGATCTCCACGATAATGGAATTGCGAATTATCGCATAAAGATAAGGGGCAAGAAATGGTGGTGGCCATTATTTTGCAATCTGATTGATTCTGCCATGGTAAACGGTTGGAAAATATATAAACTTGTGAATATGTGCAAAATTCCACAAATAGAGTTCAGGTCACAAGTGGCAATGTCCCTTCTCAAATTTGATCGGCAAGTGAACACTAATTCTAATTATGGACGTCCATCCAAATTTAGTTTGCCTACAGATCTAAGATATGACAACATAGGCCATATAATCAAACGCCATGAAAGTAGTACACGAAGAAAATGTAGACAATGTAAAACAAACACTTTATATATATGTAAAAAATGTAATATTTATTTGCACCCCGAATGCTTTGAAGATTTTCATTGTTATTAACAATAAAATAAATCTTGAATTGTTTTCAGTTTTCATTCTTTTGTAATAAAAATGTATTTTAAGAAATAAGAGTGTTTCAATAATTTATTTTTATTTATCCCATTATACCCATTATCGGCCAAAGGTTCGTATACGAACCCTTTAAAAACATATGTTTAAAACAATAAAAAAAATTTTTTTTTGTTTTTAAGTTCTAAATGAGTATGTTTTTAGTCATATTCAATTATAAAAAAATTATTTTTATATTTATTTTAATGCTTGGCCGTTAATGGGTTAATAGACTGTAAATTGAAATACATATTAATTTTATTTATCTCGTAAAAGTGGAAGTATGTTTGGGTGAGAGACAAAATGCGAGCAAAGTCTGTCGTGGGTACAATGGTATTATTATTTCTTTTTAACGTCTACTGTTTGAGGAATGTAATGTACTTTGATATTTTAAATAGAACACTCCCTATAAATATCATAAGGTGCATGAGAGCGAATTTCTGTGTGTAACGCTCTGCATTTAACAACTACTATTAACTACTACTACTATAGACCGATATTAATACATTTTGACACGAAGTGTTAACGGAAATCACGCTCCTAGTGCGTGTTGTGCGTAGAACGGCGGCGGAAATAGCAGTAAATTTTTTTAGATCGTAGGTTGATGCTGTTTGTCATAAAATATGCGTTCACGGATATTTGCAAATATAGGTTAATAAAAAATAAGCGGAAAGCATTGTCTACACTTTTTTATTCTTTAATAAATCTCCACGCACTTAACGTGACACCTTTGTATCCACATTGTAGCTTTCACAATATTATAAAGTAGTTTTTTAGAATAAACTGTTTAAAGCATCCTTTAAGCAAGGGGGAATTTTCAAGAAATTGCAGGGGTTTTAATTTCAATGCTAGGAAAATCGGCAGTAAATCATTCTACTTGAATTAAGACGCCCTGTAACAGTAAAGTTCTCAAATTGCTTAGGCTTGGTAGTTTGAATTCTTAACAGGGTATTATGTTCATTTATCCAATAATAAACACATAAAGAACTGCATTTATAAATGTTCCTGTGGAAGTTGTTTGGCCAATAAACATAGTAAGACAATAAAATAGTATTTTACTATATCGGAAATGATATACAGGGAATTTTTCTTTTTAGTATACATTGCCTATGTATACTTTTAAAAAGAACGCGTCAATTACGCCTCCTGTGTAGGCAACCAACAATACCGACAACTAAAAAACAGGAGCAAACGTCATCAGTTGTGAATTATTTGAGTATGAAGGTTATGTTGATGCAGTGCTTATATTAAATAAGTATTTCAGCCTGTATATAGGACGCAAATGATGACTTATTTGTTAAATACAAAAATCGACAGGGTGATGTTTCTGTAAGGTCTGTGAACATTGTAATTCTTTTGTACAACAGAAATACATCAGCGGCAAGGTGGTGTAATAGTTATCATAGGTGCCTTCCATGCAGTTGATCCGGGTTCAATTCCCGGCCATCGCAGACGTTTTTTAATTATTATTTTTTGTTATAACTATTAGTTATGATTTCTTAAACGTAGAATAAAATATTTAACTTCATATCTTCGGTTAAAACGTAATTACTTTTAGTTCTTATTTTATGGGAATTTACTACGCATCCCTCTCATTTAAATTTTCTAACAATTGTTTGTGTGGTTGGAATACAAGGAATAGAACTTTCTGGATATTTTAGTGAAAATAAGTCTCTCACAGTTCTCAAGCTGTTACCATTCTGATACCACATTAGAATTTCCACTTTTTCGTCTTTACTGTACGTGGTTGTAGAAAAACTCAATAAGACACTAAATAAAGACTATTTTTTAACCTTAAATTAATTTAATTGTTTTGGTCACAGCATGGTTTAGTTGTCGGTATAGTTGGTTGCCTACATAATAGGCGTAATTGACGCGTTCTTTTTAAACGTATACATAGGCAATGTAGACTAAAAAGAAAAGTTCCCTGAATGTTTTTGCAATGTGCGGCTGTGACTAAAATTTCAAAATTTTCTATCAGACCCCAAAAACCCGCATCATCAATAAATTCAAAATAATGTATGCGTTTTGACCTTTACCAGTAAATAAAATATAATCAACATTCTTCGAGACGTTTCGAAACACAATTTTGAAAACCTCCACGATTTTGGAAGGTTGCTATTTTAAAACATACTGTTGAATGAAGTTTGAACTATGAGAGAGATTTCGCACTTGAATGGATGGTAGTGACTCGTGAATGTGGATTTTAAAATACTCCGTAGAAGTCGGTATTTAAATGATTCAACAAACTGGATTTAATAAGCTGACCATGCGTACTGCTTTCGGCAATACAGTTCCGCTATGAGATATTTTGCAAATCAATTGACGTATTCTGCACTGGTACTGTTTTCCTTGTGCAGTGTACTTCTTGTACTGTTTCCAACAAATAATATTTACAATAATAAATAATGAAAATGAAAATTAAATAAAACAGTTATGTGCGTTTGGAAATCCGAGGTCGAGACCATCTTACATGAAACTTATATGTGCATTTTTTGCGAAGTTTTAATGGCTTTTAGTGTTGGTTGCTCTAAATAAATGTACACTGTGCATGTAATAAAAGATTTAATAAATAACGAATATACCTACGGTAACACAACTAATAATAATAATAATGAAATATGAATAACTTTAATACCATCGACCTCTGCGTAATAATGCCGGTGTAAGGGTGACTGTCTTGGTATTGTTGGGATGCGCTTCTAAACCCCTCTTGCATTCCCAGCGGACCTGACATCATCTTGGAGAAAGTGAATTCTATTGTTTGTAATGCTGGGAAAAATCCGGTTGCTGTAGTAACCCATTCCGTAAGTCCGAGTAATTCATGGACATTGTGAAATTCTTGGAACCTTCCGCTACAGGTTTGATATTTTTGCTATATATCATCGTATGTACTGATGTACATGATGTACTGCTTTCGGATTTCTAAAATCTGGCCACCTTACGTTTATCCTACTTTATACAATCGGATATACGCAGTAATATTCAAAAATTCCTGAATTGCGCACCGGTGGGTACGTGGCAGCCTCGCACACTATCGTTGATAGTTGGCTGATAGTAACGTCGCTCAGTCGGAAGCGACAGCCTTGACATTGTAGGTGTGTTCCATACGTTTGGCGAAATGTAGCAATTTGAGCAGGGGTGCAACATCAATTTTATATGTCAGGTAAGCAAAGCGGCGGCAGAAACGCTCCAGGCCTTGCAACAAGTGTACGTACATACAATTTGTTTATTGAACAACTGTTCCTACATGTCCACTGTCCATTGCTCCGTCTTTCGACACTACATTGGAATGCAAATCCAGTGTATACGAAGGGTTTAAGCGGTTCAAAGAGGGACAGGAGTCCCGGGTTAAAGACGAGTCGCGCATTTGGAAACAGTTCACATTCGTCAACAGGGACATGATTACCAAGGTTAATGAAATTGGCCACAGAAATGGCGTCTTGGTTGGAAACTACATCGTGACAACGTTCCAAGTCATAAGGAGTTAGCAGTTCAAAAGTTTCTGGTAATGAAACAAATCTCGAAGGTGCCGCAGCCACCTTACTCGCCCAATCTGGCACTTGTTGACTTTTGGCTGTTTCCTACTATCAAAATGGGGATTCGCGGTGCATGCTTTCCGATAGTCGATTACATCAACGATAATGCGACTACTGCTTTGCAGTCCATACCGAAGGAGGAGTTTCAGCAGTACTACCTGCGATTGCAAGGCCGTTGGAGCAAGTGAGTTTGTGCACACGGAAAATACTTTGAGCGATAAAGTTAAGTAGGCGATCAGGAACAAACGGAAGAGAAAACATAATTCTGTTTGCTTCTTCCAAAATAATGCTCACCCTCATACCGTTGCAAGAACAACTGAAACTTCAGTAAAACCTTCTTCCGCATGCAACAACCCATCCTGATCTTGCTTCCTCCGAATATGTTTAGTTTGGCCTACTAAAAGGCTTTTTACCTGAGAAAGACTTTCAGTGAAATAACGACGATATCGAAGCTGTTCCACAGTGGATACGCATGCAACCTAAAGACTTCTTTTAGGAGGGTATTAGAAATCTTCCAGATCAGTGAAGCAAGTACATCGCTAGGCAGGTGGACTACATTGAAAAGTAATGTAGTTTTCATAGTTGCAATATTGTAATACCGCTTTTCATAAATAAATACCTACTTGTTTAAATGCGAACACTCCTCGTAGGTTAAATTTATCATTATTTGCAAATAAAGACTTTCTTAGAAAAACATGTCATGTAGAGTTATTAAATGCTAAAATATTTCCGACGGGGAATAAAATGTAGGGTGTACTATTTAAGAAAAAAATTGGCAATGTGTACTTTGCAAGGTTGTATTAATTTTCAAAACCGTATGCACTATAAACTAACAATGCGACCACTATCTGGAAATAAAGTGTAGAATAGCTGAATCCAGAGCAGCATTTATAAGAATGAAATGCGTCCTTTGCAGTCGTGATATAACACTGAATACGAAAATAAGACTAGTCAGATGTTATGTCTTCTCTGTACTCTTGTATGGAGTCGAGTCCTGGACCCTCATAAAAGCGGCAAGTAAACGGTTGGAATTGTAGTTAAGCTTCTGCGAAATACTCACAGACCACCCTCGACAATCTACCGGATGTTGGGACAAAAGGATTCCAGAACCGGGCGCCTCAGTACTACATCCGGCAGATTACTATTTCTAAGAAAGCAAGGGAAAACAGCCCCCGCACCTCATGGGGCAAGTGCTTATATAACCTAAGACGAGGATCCAACAAAGGTTATTCCTCCGCTGTAGCTATTCGTGATTGTTGTTCTGTATTTCGTTTACGTTTGTTTTATTTGTTATTTTGTTCTTCCATTATATAACTTTTATTTGTATTAGTGTGATTAAATAACCAAAGAATCATTCGAGATGTGAAAATAACACCGCATATTAAAAATCTCACGGATTGACCACATCTCCAACGAGGAAGTTCTGGAAATAATGAAGAAAAAACGGAAGAAATCATAAGGGTAAATAAACGGAAATTAGAATATATAGGCCATATAATGAGAAACCCAAAAAGATATGAAATTTAACAAATGATATTACAAGGATAAATAGTAGGAAAAAGAAGTCCAAGCAGAAGACGTATATCACGGTTAAGAAATCTAAGACAATGGTACGACAAGCCCACGACAGCGGCGGTTAACAAAACGTAAATAGCCATGATGATTGTCAACATCCTATAATGCATAGGAACCAGAAAAAGAATGCATGGTACGATGCGTAGTTAGGCGGTATTTAAAAATATGTATGAGTTGTATTTTAAAATTTATATTATGTACATTATTCATTGGGCCCTCTTCGGCTTACAGTTATTTCAGCTTTCAGTACCGATTACTGAATTTAATTTTCAAGACAGAATAATTTACTTACTATTAGTCTTAATACGTTATGCTCACATTATTAGTTTAATGCGAACAAAAGTATTTCCCAAAATACTGAAAAATAATTAGGACTTCAATAACTCGGTCTCGAGATAAGACTTTTCCTCCGCGATAATAATATTCGAACGCAGAAGAGCAAGGGTTTGTCAAATGTATTTGCTTTTAGTCCCAGAGTCTTGGTTTCCTTTGGAGCCTTCTTTGACCTCAAAGCTTTATTGATCATTCTTAGGCATCCGTTTCATTATACTTCAATATATATTCCAATGCGATGGTTTTGATAGAATTACAATTACAAGGTAATTTCTGTACTGTTGGACTAAGCGGCGGTTTTCTCAAACAAGCAATAGGTTTCACCGTATTGTTAACACTCCGTTAGACGACCAGGTCGCATGTTACGCTGAACAATTCTTTCTCCATAAACAAAATTTCAGAACTACAATTTTTTAACACGAGGGGGAGATGCCGGAATTTCATGAGTTTATGAATTTCGAAGGCTCAGCTGTAAAATTATTATTTACTATGAAAATATATAATGCTTGTGGCGTGTTAGTCACTCGTTGAAGAAGGAAATAAACCAAGATTAATTGTAAGTTTAAAAGCTTCAGGGTAAAGTAGACAGATCCCTTTTCCCGATTGCAAACTGTGCTGATAATTTTTATATACTCTACACAAGTTTTCCTGTAAACAGTCGCAAAACTTAAGTGATAGCAATCATAAATTTAATAGTACTAATAAAAATTGCTTTAAAACTCGACGATTTCAGAATTTAACTGCTGTAATTTATTAAACGGAAAATACTTGTAGTACTTGATTTCTTCGTATTTTAATTTTCATTCATAACTAAGCAACTAGTTGTGAAATAAGGTTCAAATTTTTAAAAATGTGTGTGATCAGTAACAAAAAATTGGTATTAAAGCTAACTAGTCCAACTTCTTGTGGGTAACTAATTTTTCCCTAAAACGGGAAACCGTGAGTAATGAAACAAACTGTCTTTAATACTATGAATTTAAAAACTAGTACATTTTCAAACCGCTGTTTTCTATGTTTGCCTTAAAACTGCGTCGGCGGATTGATTATGTACCGCTAACTACAAAAATGCAGAAACAGGAAATGTACTTCAACCTAAAATAACTGAATTCAAAGAATTCGATACTGAGTGACAAATCAATAATAACAGTTTATTTATTCTTGCAGAAATACTATTTTCATTTGTTCTTTCTGTTTTTTAGCTGTCTTCTACAAAGCATGCTCGTTGGACATACTCCATTAACAAAAAAGACTCAGCTCATTTGATGAAACTTACAATTCAACTGTTGCATATTTTGCTTTGTAGTTTTATATTCTTTTCTAACATAATATAATATAAATATAAATTTATGAGTACTATGCGGTATTTTGCCTATTTACAGTTGCTATGCAACTTTGTATTATCCTTACTGATTGGCGCTTTTCGAATGAAATCACTGGAAATATTTGATTATGCATTATCTCGAGATATCTTAAGATGTGAATAATTTATTCGAAAGATAAAACTTCTCGAATACGTTCGTTTAACGAAGCGCGCATTTCAAATGAAATAATTCGAAATATTCGCTTATAGATACATCTCCGAGATGCGAATAATTCATTCGAATAATAAAAACTTCTCAAATACGTTCGCAACGACGCACGCGTCTCGAATGAAATAATTCTAAATATTCGATTATACATGCATCTCCGATATGCGAAAAATTCATTCAAATCATAAAAACATTTTGAATACGTTCGTAGAGACGCGCGTATATCGAATAAAATAATTCGAAATATTCGATAACTCACGCATCTCCGAGATGCGAATAATTCATTCAAATGATAAGAACTTCTCGAATACTTTCGTAGCGGCCCCGCATCTCAAATGAAATAACTCGAAATATTAGATTATGCATGCAACTCCGAAATGCGGATAATTCATTCGAACAATAAAAGCTTCCCGAATACGTTCGTACAGACGCGCACGTCTCATATGAAGTACTTCGAAATATCTGATTGTGCATGCATCTCCAAGATCTTAATAATTTATTCGAATGATAAAAACTTCTCCAATACATTCGTAGAGACGCGCGTTTCTAGAATGAAGTAATTCGAAATATTTGATTGTGCATGCATCTCCGAGATGCGAATAATTCATTCGAATGATATAAACCTACCGAGTACGTTTATAGCGCCGCGCGCGTCCGTATGAAATAATTTGAAATATTCGATTATGCATGCATCTCCGAGATGCTAATAATTTATTCGAATGATATAAACCCACCGAGTACGTTTATAGCGACGCGTGCGTCCGTATGAAATAATTTGAAATATTCTATTGTGCATGCATCTCCGAGATGCTAATAATTCATTCGAATGATATAAACCCACCGAGTACGTTTATAGCGCCGCGCGCGTCCATATGAAATAATTTGAAATATTCGATTATGCATGCATCTCCGAGATGCGAATAATTCATTCGAATGATATAAACCCACCGAGTACGTTTATAGCGCCGCGCGCGTCCATATGAAATAATTTGAAATATTCGATTATGCATGCATCTCCGAGATGCGAATAATTCATTCGAATGATATAAACCTACCGAGTAGGTTTATAGCGCAGCGCCGCGCACGTCCGTATGAAAACATTTGAAATATTCGATTAGGCATGCATCTCCGAGATGCTAATAATTTATTCGAATGATATAAACCCACCGAGTACGTTTATAGCGACGCGCGCGTCCGTATGAAATAATTTGAAATATTCGATTATGCATGCATCTCCGAGATGCGAATAATTTATTCGAATGATAAAAACTTTTCCAATACGTAGAGACGCGCGTTTCTAGAATGAAGTAATTTGAAATATTTGATTATGCATGCATCTCCGAGATGCGAATAATTCATTCAAATTATAAACATTTCTCGAATACTTTGATAGCGACGCGCGCATCTCGATTGGAATAAATCGAAATATACGATTATGCATGCATCTCAGAAATGCAAATGATAAAAACTTCTCGAAAACTGTGGTAACGACGCGCGCATCTCGAATGCAATAATTCGAAATATGCGATTATGCATTCATCTCCGATATCCGAATAATTCATTCGAATTATAAAAACTTCTCGAATACGTTCGTAGTGATGCGCGCGCATATCGAATGAAATAATTCGAAATATTCGATTAAGCATGCATCTCCCAGATGCGAATAATTCATTCGAATGATAAAACTTCCCGGATTACTTTCGTTTCGTTGTTCGGCTGGTAATACAAATATCGTTTGCGTCGATATATAATTTGACTATTATTCGAATGACAATGTAATTCGATAAGATACTAAAAGATAAACTACAAAATAACTTGAAATAATTTGACTTGCTTTGTGTGACGGGTCGCATAGGCAACTGAGTTAGCAAAAATATTTTTTATAATTTCGAACCGAACAGGCTTAAGTTACGATTATTTATTTCTACTTTTCCATACTTAAATTCTAAAATATTAGTAGTACAATTTTTTAGATTGATTATTATTCAATTAAATATATTATTGTCATAAACTAGATAAATAAATAAAATAAATTAATAATTTATGTAACTTTTTAAAAATATCAAATATACCAAATTTTTTCATCTTACTCAGTTACGATCATTTGTAACCTGTCCGGCTGTTCATATTACCTTTCGGTTTAAAAATTGGTCGTCATGATTGCTTATAAAAATGCAAACTATTAATTAATTATGATAACATAATAATAAATATCGTTAACATTTAATAATTTGAAATCTAACACGGAAAACCATGAAACGGCATTTATAATAAAGTTATTCTTACTATTTGACGAAATTTAAATACATACAGAGCAGAATTCAGTCGAAACCCCAAAAGACAACTCGAAAGGGAAGGTGGAATACCAAGGAGTCATCAATCGAAGAGCAGAATGCAGGACATTTCTCACATTGCCGAAATCCGCGTGCATTTTGGACAATTATTACAATGATTCGAATACTAACCATTCGATTATTGAAATCATTCGAATACTAACCATTCTATTATTAAAATCATTCGAATACTAACAATTTTATTATTGAAATCATTCGATTATGCTCATCACTAATTACCCTGGTAATGTATTAGATTCTTTTTATTACTTATAGTAGCCTTCATCAACCACATCAACTTTGAGAGAACGTAGTAGAATTTTTTTTTAATACAGCAATTAAATATTTTTGTGTTACGTTAGTGTCTGCAGTACAAGATAAAGTTTTGTAGAAATTTATAGTGGAGTTACATAAGACGTTTATTGAAACCATTAACGATTTTTCTGCCACAAAAAGCAAAATCTGGAAGTTTAGGTTAACAAAAGGTAAATTTGAAACACAGATAAATACCTACCTAGAATATAAAACCTTCCATAAATCTTTTTCAGTCAAGTAGTTTTCCATTTACAGAAGGTTTGCATTAACATGGAATTTACATTTAATATTTCTTTAGCATTTATAAATGTTTAATAGGAGACAAGAAACGAATTGTGCCCGGCTATATTATTAATAAAATGAAAACGTTTTAAAAATCATTTTGAAACTCGCTTAGTTACTTTGCCAGGCCCAAAGTTAGTGTTCCATTCGTCTGAGCCCATTATCCTAATTCAAACATATAGATAAGGACTTTAAGCTTTTAAAGTACTCCAGAAGTATTTAAATAATCTTATAAAAGTATTTTTGATTTCGTTTTAAGATCAATCTTATAAATGATAAGGGCAATACGTGCCCTAGGCGTAACTTTCTCAATATCAGTGTTTAAAAAATGCATCTTCTGGAATTAAGACTGTTATGAAATGGTTCGTTGCAACCATTTGTATTATATTTTACCAAGCGCAGCTAGCGCTCCTAATTCAAATGATCTTTTAATATACTCTCAGCAATTCAAACTCAAGCTTATAACACTATTTTTATTGTAAATACAATAACATACTCTGAACAAAAGTAGAATAAAATATACCAAAGTACTTTAAAATGTATTTTATTACAGCACTTTCAATACAACCGGAAGTGATGTTAACGTTAGTTTTTAGGCCAGTGTGCTTCTGTAGCTAATATCTAGAACATTTTATATTCCTTTTCTGATAATATCACTTGGTTTCAAGAAGAAGAAACTGAAAATAATCTAGAGACGCCGTATCAGATGATCTTTAATTTATTGCTGTGTTATCTTACCCTAATTTGTTTAATCAAGCTTGAAATCTCTACTTAAACTATTATTATAGAGTAAGTCTGAAATAAATTGTTGAATAAAGGTTGGGACCGATTTTCTTATAGTCTGGTTATTTTTATTGATTTTCGTTGATTGTATGCTGTTTGATGTTTACTTTCAAAACTGTAGACGGGTGTTGGATGTTGTATTTGTGAATAAAGTAGCTTTCGAAGCTTTTGCCATCTCTATTTGTGGTATCTTAACTGCAAACAGACTTGTATTACAATATATGTGTTACGTATTTTACATATGTAAATAAATATATGTTTTGTGTGAATTTGGACCTTTCCTGTGTGGATTTTGTAATGCTGTTTTGTACTAGAGTAATTTTTTTTAATAATCCGTTCATTTAATTTCAGAGCAGTTGAAAACTGGTTTAAAGATCTGGTTTTAGCCTAATTTGAAGAAGAAGAGATAAATAGGTAATTCTATAAATGAAAATATTTGTTCGCTTATTATGCATCAGATTATATCCGTGTGGAATTTCCCGATGTATGAAATACCTTGGAGAACAGGAAATTAAATTCAGATTTAGGGATGTTTAAAATATAGGAAAGTTATTTCTAAAATTTAGATTTAGTTAAGTTTTGCAATAGTGTTCCATTTTCTAATTGACTATAGAACATTGAGATACGCCTCACAGATGTAAGCTAAAAGCGTTACTTTTCAAATTTTTATCTTGATGTTGACGACCCGCACAGGATATTGGTGTAGATATCGTCTCCTTGACTACGGGTACATAATAATGGTACGCTGGTAGTTGTTTATTGTTAAGTAGCCTGTTGATTACCAAAACGAAATTACGTTCCCTCAAACTCCCAATAAATTTGTTAATTTGCCGAATATTGTTCAGTTGGAATTAATAAAACTACTCATAAACGTTATTTATTGTTTCCTAGTGAATTTCAAATGGCTAGTGAATTTAAAAAAGAAAAGTGTCTTCGAAAATTGTATTTGAATTCTGGGTACGTAGCGTCAGTGGATGTCTTCTATTTTCAACCGTGCTTTGTTCTTCGCTACGATTGACGTAACTAAATGTTAACTGAATGAGGAACGTCAAATCTGGATTCCTGAACGAAAAGTTTAAAATTTTTAATTTATTTCACATCAACGAGTATAATTTATAAACAATGAAAGTAATTTTTTAAGAAACAGCTACAAACAATTTCACATAATTTCGTTTAACTGCGAATTAATAAAATTAGCAGGGATTGGTATTTTCGATGCGATATTAACAAAGTTCACAGTTTACCGATAAACCAACATTATGGAGCAATTGTAACAACAAACAAAATTTAATTAAGTTATTCAAAGTTTCCTACTTACCTGGCGGCAAGATAACAACGGCGAATTTGGATTTTCTAAAGAATTTTCAGAAAATCAGCCACCGGTGTGTCAAGGTGAATGTAAAATGCAATGTGGTTACTTATGGCTGCTAACAGAATTTCAAAGCATACCAACTTAAGAAGAACACAAGTACATCCGAAAAAGATGGGTGATTTCCAAGATCAGTAAATTTCTATTTAATTTTGATAAACCATTTCTATTGATGTTGATAATTTGTTTGTTTGTTCATATGTAAATAGGGAAACTCCGATAGTTTGGTAAAATTTTATTGATTTCCTGTATGACATTGGTTCATGCTTCAATCTTTAGTAAGCTTGGAGTCTAGGTTTAAAATCAAAGATCATACCACGCAATATATTATTTTGCAGCATATTAAAACCCTGCGTTTAAGGGTAAATTATTTTTTGCAATTTTTAATTTAATTTCCTTGATGAACATTAAATTATCCAACAATGGATATTTTATCAAAGTATACCTAAACGGTTGTAATAGAAAATTAGCGTCTTTTATTTGTTGCGAGAAACATTTTCCTATTTATAAAATTTGTTTACTAACGATGATAAAGTAACTAATGTCAAAAAGTTTCATTCAGTACAACTACATGTAATGCAAATGCTTTTATTATTTCCATTAGTAAAGCTGCGAAGCGTGTAATTTTTGTATATGTACGACCGCTAGTGTTTCCAACGGGTGTTGGCGTGCCGTCCTTATTATGCTTAAAGTAATGCACTGGAGTAATAATTATACTATCTATAATATGCCGATGAAAGACGGTGTTACAGGCCCACCGAGCTATTTCGTCGACCCGCAACAGGAAAGATTGAAGTGCCTTCGGCTTAACTCAGAGGAGTAGGTGTGGTTCGCGAGAGGCGCTTAAGGGAAGGAAAACGAACGTAGTTGTGTACAGAGTATCAAAATTAGTGGACACCACCTTCCAAATCACAGCTGATTGCAGGTTCTCGTGGAAGGCCGAGAAGCCAGCAGCTTACGGGAATCGGACTCACCTTCATTGTGCCTCCTCCTGCATATAAACACACAAATAAAATATATAGTGAATTTTCGGACAAATATAATTCTATTGCTGTAAATTAGTATATAGTACAAAAAAATACCCAAAACGGTAATAATTGTAGTTGAGCACAGATGGAAGTTAGAACGTTCAAACAAAGAGCTCGCCGCCAGTGGCTTGCGATATTTATTTACTAAACCACAGATCTGCGCAGCCAGTGACGTTCTAGTTTACAGAAATTAATTACACTTTACAAATAATAACCAATAGCAACTGGTGACCGAAGGTCGCTTTGTGTTGCATAAAAAAAAAGTTCGGCACTTTAAACCAGTCAAATGAATCTCGGCACAAGTTTTCACAACAACACAATAACAATTTATTGTACTTTAGTTTTCTTCGGTAAGGAGTAGAGAGAGACGCACGCATAACTTAGGGTGTCCTTGAGTCTTTAAAAGACAGACAAGAATCGCAGGCATGAGATCGCTCTGCGTTTGTCGCAGCAGCGGAACATCCAGGGGGACAGGAAAGGAGTTCGATATTGATCCGCCAATGGCGGTCAGCAAATTCGCAATGAATTGCCTTCCAAGGGTTAAAATCCAGCGTGTTTCTTTAAATTCGACACTTGTCGATGATTCTGTTCACAAAACGGGGATAACAGCGATATGAAAATTCACGCGATGGACACCCATCGAAAACCCAAACCGCCCTTGTAGTACTTGTCTCCGGCGCTGAGGTCTTCGCAAGCAACCGGGTCGAACGGAGATCTTAAATCGACTGGCGAAAAAACGAAACTCGAAAATACAGTAGCTGGAATATTTCGTCATATAACTAAATATGCTACAACAATGCTAGTACAAAATATTCCACGTGGAACTGCCGGGTCAATTCTACAGACAAATGATTCTAAGAACTGTTTTCGGTCGGCATAAACAGACTAAACATACGTGACAACGTTCCCTTATGTAGTTCCGAAAAAAGTGACCTCCCATAAATTAAACTTTGAAAATAATAAAATAGTAAGCGACTTAAGAGCGGCAATTAAAATAAGACTTTCATTCGTAAGAAGCGGCAAAACTAAACGGACATAACAACGAGATTGCTGTCAATGTATTGTATCGTTTTGTTTAAGACATGATTGTTTCCTACAGACAGTTAGTTAGACAAAAATAGTGGGTCTACTGTCGATTTAAGTAAACAGTTGCATTGAACTAATTGAAAAGTGAGCAGTTGATATATATATATATATTGCCTTGTTATTTACCCTAAAATATGTAATTATACTATGATATACCTTGACTATGCTATTTTTGCTTCGTAATGCATAAATTGTATTTTAAAGGATACTAATTTTGAGGTAGAAATCCAGATTGTACCTGAAATTTAGAGTAATTAGATTGGTTATTATGTAAATTATGCTATAATAGAGGAAATTATGATTAAAGATGACAAATATATACCTTATTAGTATAAAAGGTAGTTCACTATCTTCGGAATGTGCTACGTAGTGCCGTAGTTGGATTTAAAGTGACGTGTTGGTGGATATTCTTTAGGGAATAGTTATGGGGACGTCTATGTTCGGTGTACGATGGTTTGGGGTGTCCTGGGCAAGTTTGGGAGCCCTATAATGTAAATTATTGTAAATTTGTATTTTTACATGTGTGTACAAAAGTTAATTTGAATTACAAGAGATTATTATTGTTTTAATTAGTTTATGTATTGTATAAAGGAAGGATTGAAGTATTTTTTGTTTATATGAATTATATCGTTTATGTACAAATTATGAAAATTAGAGGAATATTTTATTTGTGAGGCTAGAATCTTAATTTTGCTGTGCGACTCCGTTAAAGACAGAAATAAAGTTTTTAAGAAACCATTTCACCTTTATTGTATATTAATTCGCAATGGTGGCTTAACTACTTGAACAAAATTACATAGGTTTGCTCTTATGTGGCTCATCGCATTATGTACGCCACTTTCATATTTTCTCACCTTGTTGAGTAGGGTTGGATTTGAAATAAAGTAGTAGACTCCGCATTTAAAAACTACAGCGCATATCGTTATATTACCCATAAGTAGTAAATGTTGATTTGGATGTTATTATCTTTCATGTCGAGTCTAACTTCTGTTGAATTCGTTATCATAATAATTATTTGAAACTGTTGCCAGTTTTATTATATATTCAACCGTTAATCTGAGAAAACATATGAAAAACAAATCGGTATTCAATCTGAGGATGGCGTAACTGTCAATATCTCATTAACTGCTTGGTGTGGATGGCTATACACTCCTCTTTTCACAAAATCTTCTTAATAGTGTTTAAATTTCAATTAACCTGCGTTGAAACCACGCGTTTGAAGTTTCTCGTTTTCAGTATATTAGTGAAATTCCAATTTAGTTTTAATTGAAAAAACAAACAGAAATCTTTCGAATTAACGATACAATACGATTTAGACAGTTTAGACACGCAGATTTTTTTATCGCTTACTTTTAAGTGAAGGATCGTTTTCATTTGAAACGCTTTTGAACTACTCCAAAATATGTATAAATATACTGCTTTCCAAAAAAATCCGTACACAGGGAAAACATAATTTCAAAACATTTTGAATATGCGTATTTAGTGACGTGTTACATGATGAGAAAATGATGAAAATTTGGTTGAAAAATTCAACTGGTAACTTTTTCTTTTTTCTTATTTTTGTTCTTTGAATAGCGCCATTTGTTTTTCAATTTTGTTGCTTTATCTGCGAATTTTAAAACTGTCACCGTGACAGGTAGTTCAAGATTTTCTTTCATTATGCCACCAGTTCGTCGTCGTCGTAATTATCGTCAATTAGACGACTTTCAGCGAGGTCGCATAGTAGGGCTTACGGAAGAAGGTGTTTCATTTCGAGAAATTGCCAATCGTGTGGGTCGAAGCGTCTCAACAGTGTCCGCAACTTGGCACCGATGGTCTATAGAACACACTCATCAACGGCGTGTCGGTTCTGGAAGGCAGCGACAAACGACAGCTCGTGAAGATCGTGTTCTTCGTTTAATGGCCCTAAGAGATCGATTTTCAACAACCAGAGCCATTGGAAATGACTGATCCCAAGTAACACACCAAAGAGTCCATATGAGCACAGTTTACCGCAGAATATGCTCTTTCGGCATAAGAAGCTACCGACCAGTTTTATGTTTACCTCTTACCCCAAGGCATAAAGCCAAAAGATTAGAATGGTGCATGGAACGTAGCCACTGGGTTCGTGAATGGAATCACATAGTCTTCAGTGACGAATCTAGATTCTGTTTGTGGGCCCATGATGATCGTAAAAGGGTAAGAAGACGTCGAGGTGAACGCCGAAATTTAAACTTGGCTTTAGAACGTCATACAGCTCTTACACAGGGCATTATGGTTTGGGGTGCTATTGCACATGGTAGCAGATCTCCCTTAATATTCATCCCTCGAAGTCTTAATGGTCGGCGATACATCGATGACATACTGGAACCAGTGTTAATACCATATTTACACTTACTGGAAAACCCTATATTCCAGCAGGATAATGCAACCCCACATGTTGCTCAGGTTACTGTGCAACATTTGCAACAAGCCAATGTTCAATTACTCCCGTGGCCACCACGTTCTCCGGATTTATCGCCGATAGAACACGTTTGGGAGATGATAGGGTCAAGAATCAGCAATTTACCTAGGCCGCCCAATAATTTGGCAGACCTTCGTCAACATATTCAAAATTTTTGGGAGGAGATACCCCAAGCAGACATCGATAATTTAATTTCTAGTATGACCAGAAGGGTTAACGAGTGTCTTAGAAATCGTGGTGGCCCAACACATTATTAAGAATTACTTCTTTGTTTTTAACTTTTCTAATTTAAAATTTCCATCGTTTTCTTAGAGTAGTATTTCATGTTTTTTCTGAAAATTTGAATAAAATTGATACATAAATACTAGGTGTTCGGATTTTTTTGAAAAGCAGTATACATAATTTGTATTCAGATGTTAAACAAGCGGTATGGGACCCCATGTCTTGTGAAATAGTTATACAAATAGTACTTCTAAAAAAATTGCCTTGCAATTGAAAATTGATGCTATTTGTAATAAAATACTGTTTAATATGATAATTTTGGACGGAAGCGTCAGTCACGAGAGTTATACAGATACTACCTTACAAGATACACTTTGTGGTTCTGAATATTAAACAACTTACGCATTAGTGACGTCGGTTATGAGTCTTGTGATTTAGTAATGCTAGGAGAAGTACAGCTGTTTAACGGTTATTCTGTCATATAACACGTCGAGGAAACCAGTTTTTTGTAGGTATCTTGGATTTCTTGGGGTTCGTCTTATCAGGCCAAAATAAGGAGCTAGTTTCAGAAAAAATAACGCATGTTCTGAGAACGCCTATTCCTGGAAATGTCATGCAAATCCAATCCCACCTATTCGAGCTAAGTTTTGACAGGCATTTCCTACTGACGTGTTCATCGTTACTGAAGGTGCTTTACCTACTCCTGAAAAACTACTATCCTTGGTTTGGCTTTTCAAGTATGATTTGGCTATTAGAAAGGGCAATAACAGTCACATGAAAAAAATATTAGTGTTGCTCGACCATCTTAACCAATTTCACTAATAGTGGACAGGAGTACTTGTAGTGTGCTAAGTCATGAAGTAGAAAAGAAGAAACATTCGATTGTTTTTTGTCAGCTACACTAACGCCAGCACAGCGTCAAATCTCTCAAATTTCTGTTTATCCCAGTACAAAAGGTTTTATAATATTCGTCAAGCACTGCTTCATTGTAGTATGTCTTAGTGCGAGACCTCTCACTTTGTTAAAAGGCAAGCCACAGCAAGAGTAAGCGTCTGTCTTAAATCCCAGGTTTTCGACCTTGTCGCGGTGGTAACGCTTGCGCGTTTCAATCAATCAACAACTTGAGTCGGTAAAGTCCTTTGGGAGGAACCTAATAAACACACATCAAGCATACATTAACATTCACACATGTACAAGATACGGGTTGGAGGATTGCAAATTTGTTTCACCTCCCATTTATTTCCGAAGAGGGGCCCTAGATGAGGATGATTCGACGAGGTAGCGGCGAAACACACCGGGGCCGGTAGATTGTACAAGGGCCCACCCTTGTCCACAATGCAAATCAAAAACGCACACATACACTAACGCTATCACATAACAAATTAAAAAGATGAAATATATCGCCCCCGAATTCCAAAATATGGAAAGATATTTCGAAGGACGAAAAGGCGTGCTAGAAGAAGAGACATTTTTACCTGACGCTACTTTTGTTGACGGTATTTTCACCGACGATGCGTTAATTTGACCCCCAATCACACTAATAGTTCTGAAATTATAACCTTTCAAATTATGAGCACTTTCTTCTCTCAAAGTTACAGACTTAAATAATATTTGAATAAATTTTTTTGCACAATATTTGAAAGGTGACAATGTATTGTACTAACGCAATGTTTATGTCTATGAAGACTAACTACCTATTTACAAATTAATATTGAATTATAACATTAAGAGACAAAAATATATGGGAAAGTACAACTTTTGTGCAGTGTATTTGAACAGCGACACTGCTTAGTGGTTCGGGGATCCTAAACCGACCGGGTAATTCTAAATTAAATGTAATTTTTACATCGTCAAACCATTATATTGCTTTCCCTGTCCTTCCCGAGGCTTAGGGTCGTCTGAATGTTAGCAAGCCAACCGGAGTCTGTGTAAAACACAATGCACATAGTATACTACAAAATGTAAATGGTTAACAGGAATTCGGCATAACACTGATTTGAAAAAATGGATATAGCTCGACTTTGCGATTGTGTGCATTATAATATTACAAAATATTAACAAGGCGAAAAAGTCAATTAATTAAGTTCACATATACCACAAATCGTAACTTAACACATTGACTGCCGGCAACGCGGCTGCCGCGTTGTAATCATCTTCCTTCATGTGCTGCCGACGCGTTTCCCGCGTTTTCTGTTGTCTGTGTTTGATAGCCTAAACATCCGGCCGGCACCACACTTATTCACATTATATCTAGGTAGGCACACAGTATACACTTGAAAGTAATAGAAAAAGGTAGTGGTTTCATAATTTGTGTTCCAGTATTTGTTGGTATTTTTTCATAATCAAAATATATTTCGTGCAGTGAAGAAAGGTCAGTTTCCGATATTTTATTCAGTTAAATATGTAGGTTATTGGTGGTGTGCGTTGGCGAGAACTAAAAAATCAGTTAAAATTTAATAAAAGATATTACCGTAATAGTCAAAATAGACGAAATGAGACAAAAAAATCGTATTTTTTCAGTTGAGTTGAAAATCAATTGGAAATGAACGATAATAATATGTCTCAACCGTCAACTTCAAAGAGAATACGTCTAGATAATCGTCGTCTACTGACTGATGCTGAATTGTTGCAAGCTTTGGAAGAGTCAGACGACGAAGTCGACTTTATTGACGACAAGGAAAGTGAAGATGATTCTGATCACGATTAAGTAAATGAGTTAGTGAATTCGCCGTCATCACCAACTCGATTAGATCAAAATAACGAGATTCTGGAAACAGATTCAAGTAGTGAAACAAGAGAGAGACTTTGGTTGAACGAAGTACCAGATGTGACGAAAATTCAGTATTCTGCAGTTTCTGGATTAAAAATTGTGATGGACTCGCATGATCTCATAGATTATTTTAATTTATTGGCCAATGACAATTTTTATGAATTAATTGTGCAGAATTCCAACTCATACGCAGGAGTACTTCTGATCAAAGCAGGACAGTGTCCTGGAAAGATGTGACAAAAGAAGAATTCAAAATCTTTCTTGGCCTTTTGTTTCATATGGGGACAATTACAATAAATCGTTTGAACGATTATTGGAAAACAAATTATTTATTCAGTATTCCGGTATTTTCTGCTTTTATGAGCCGAAATCGTTTCCTATTAATACTGCATACTCTACATCTTACCACATATGAAACGGAAGGACAATGTAAACTGGCAAAAATACTACCCCTGGTAGATTTTTTCAACAAAGAATGGAGGAAATTTACTATTCGTCTAGGGAACTAGCACTTAATGAGCCCGTGGTCCTTTGGCGAGGCCGATTAAGTTTCCGGCAGTAGGTATATACAAGGAAAACATCACAAGTTTGGAATAAAGCTGTATGTAGAGGTTATTAGTATATGAAAGTTCAACAGATCCAGATACGGGAGGCTCTAAACACACTGATTAAGTCGTTCTAAAATTGATGGATGGTAAATTCAATGTTGGACATGCTGTACATGGACAATTTCTACAATAGTGTAGCGTTGTCAGAGAAATTGTTGCAAGCAAAAACGTATACAACTGGAGCTCTTAAAGCGAATCGAGCTGGAAATCCAAAAAATGTGACTACGAAAAAACTGCGTAGAGGCGAATCGTACTGCGAATACACCCACGCGAACATTTCCATATGCAAATGGAAGGATCGTCGAGAAGTATTGGCTATTTCGACAGAACTCGACTGCGAAATGGTTGAAACAAGATCAAAAGAGGTGTAGAACAATTCAAGCCAAGACTGATTCTGGAATATAATAGCTTCATGGGAGGTGTTAATCGCAGTGATCAAATACTCAGCTACTACTCTTGTGAGCATAAAACCTTGAGGTGGTACAAAAAATTGGCCATACATCTCTTCCAAATTATGTTGACAAACTCGCATTTTCCGTATAATAAATACGAACAGAAAAAAATGAACCTATATGACTTTAGATTATCCATAATCCAAAGTTTATTACCACCACCGCCTAAGCAGGAGAAACAGAAGCTTGTGTACCACTTGCCAGAGTAGTGCCCAAAAGATGACAAAGGAAATGCCAAAAGGCGACGATGCAAATATTGTTACCAGACCAAGAAGTTTAGAAACGACTCTGTTTATTTTTGTCCCCAGTGCCCTAATGAACCTGGACTATGTTTGACACCATGTTTCAGATTATTTCATGAGCTGTAATATTTTTTAATATGTACCATATTCTTCTACTATTTTTCGCACCGTGTAACTAACATTAGAAAATAAATCTTTTACGTTGTTTTTATATTTGGTAAGCATATACACGTCCTACGCTGCATATTATAAGGAACGCGAATACCGCTTTAACGGCATACCAGTGGGCATTTTTTGGTTGGGTGCCGTCAACGCGTATCCCGCGTTGGTTTTTTTAGTAAAAAAAATTGAACTAGTATTTGTAAAATAATATAGTAATGACCCAAAAACACATGAATATCTAGAATTTTCTCGAAAATCAAATAAAAAGTAACTGGCCCTTGGGAGTAATCCTCGTCCACAGGGTGGCAGTGAATGTGTTTTACTTTATTTTTGTACAATTTATAGCAGTTTTTTATAATCCGTTCTTATAATATTTTACTATATTTTAATGTTCCATATGCTGATGACACCCTGTTATAGCCCAAAACACACAAGATCTACAAGAAATAACAGAACGATTAAGTAATAGTAGCACTCACTACGGCTGACAGATGAATCTACAGAAAACGAAGTTTATGATTTTCACAAAAAAAACATAATTTACATGCTAATCTAATAGTAAACAATAAAATGATAGAAAGGACGTACTCTTATAAGTACTTAAGGACTTGGCTTGAATCTACCGGACAACAGAAAAAAGGAGATATGAAGAAGAATTGAAACCGCTGGAGGAGCTTTTCTAAAAATGGAAAGTTCGTTCACTAACAGAAATCTAAACCTAGAATTGAGAATCAGAATGGTTAGATGCTACATTTTATCGATATTAATGCATGGGATGGAAGCTGGATGGATACTAAGAATATCGTGGATAGAAAGAGTGACAAATGGAGAGGTGCTTAGAAGAATGAATATGGAATTAGAAGCAGTGAATACAGTGAAAAGAAGAAAACTACAGTATTTCGGACACATTATGAGAAGAGCAAAATATACATTGCTACTCATAGTCCAAGGAAATGTACAGGGAAAAAGGAACGTTGGACGAACAAGAACATCCTGGTTACGCAACCTCAGAGAATGGTATGGCTGCAGCACCATGGAATTATTTAGAGCAACCGTGAATACACTACGAATAGGTGTGATGATTGTCAACCTCCGGTAAGGAGACGGCACCCTCAAGTAGAAGAAGAATGTTTGACATGTTGGCTACTAGTCCAAAAACACGCATGCCGAAAGGTCGCTTTTTAACATAGCTAAGGTTACTATAGGAAACGGTTAATTTGACTCAGTTTAGTGATCACTTAAAATAAATAAAATCTTTTTCATTACGATGATCCTTTTATTTAAAATATAAAAGAAATGTATTATCTGACGTTTTGGTTGTAGCCCGCAGTCATAGTCACAAAACTTTGCAACTAATTTGGTAGTATAGTTAGGAAAAACATGTGTACCGATATATTTTTTCGTCCAACAGCAGTTATTTTTCGTGTACATTGGTTGTTAACTCTTTAAATAAAAATAGTTTTGGTTGTATTTTAGAAGAAAATCAAAATTTTGAATTAAAATAATATATGAAAGCGTTTGGTCTGTAAAGCGGAAGACCAGAGCTACCGTTACCTTGCTTTCATGCCCGGTTGTTGCGTATCAAATTCATGACACGTGGTGATATAGTGGGCAACACGCATTAGACAACAAGACAGATACTTAATTATTTAAAGCAACTGAGTAGGTCGCCCGCCAGGCATCGAGTAGGGAATGTGAACTCTCTAACTACTGGACCACACCGCACTGGGGCGTATATACTATTAAAATAAAGCGATAATTAATTTTATTCATAGTGCCACCTCATTTTTTAAAGTTTTTAAATTTTAAAGAAATATGTACTAAATTTATTAATGCTTTAAATTGGAAAGGCTCTCCCAGGATTTAATTTTTTTTTATGGTTGTTAGTATTTGTTACTTTAGAATGACTAAAAGTGGAGTAAGCAGATAGTTCATAATTCTAATACCATATACTTCAACGGTTCAATACCCTATTTTATTTTACCAATATTTATGTGATATTATTATATTCGATACTTCTAGAGTTAAGTACAGTTAGGGGATGTAAACAGTGTAATAAATATTTGTAACTACAGTATCTTACGGCTATTCACTGAAAATCCCGATCACAAGGACCTAAACTTCCTGAGCGTAATATCGTATATAAAACACGTCGTACTTCGGATTTCCCATTTAAGTTTTGCTGAGAAAGTTCTTTACACCACAGTGAGAACAAAGTTCATATAAACCTTGGTCCAAAAATGTTTCATTACGGAGTTACAGCATTCCAAAGTGAGACTTGTCCGATAACTTTTCTGCATACAATTATAGAAATAGTTGCACCAATGTTTTAAAATAGTTTGTGAACACCTTAATCATCAAGGTTGAATATTAGAACCTAGTATCGTTTTAATAAGTACACCAAGAGCGTCTAAAGTAGGAAGATCAGGTACTGTTTTCTACAATATCTTCTATATTGTTTTGTTTGTCTTATTTTGAACAACAAACTCCGACTGCGTCCGTTGCTGAAGCAGTAACAGAGTTAGAAGAACACACCATAGACACATGTACACTCAGTGAAACAAAAAATAGGCAAAGGAACTGCAATGAGAGGAAATTACCTTCTAGCATGCAGTGGCGTAGATAAACACATAAGAGCGCACGCAGGGGTTGGTATACTCATACACAGAAAATACATAAAAAATATAGTAGGCACCAAATATGTTAATGAAAGAATAATGCTAGTCACCTTAAACATTGATAGAAAACAAATAAATATAATTTCAATTTATGCACCAGACGCAAACAGAGAAAAACAAGTAAGAGAAGCATTTTATGACTCACTCCAAGTACTACTTAATACAATACCAAAACAAGAAAAGATTTACTTGATGGGAGATTTTAACGCACGCATTGGGGATACTGTCATACTAGGAGTCAAACAAAAACTTAACAAACCGACTGTAAATGATAGCGGCGAAAAATTGATAGAGTTCTACACCATGAACGAACTCAGAAAAACAACTTCTTCTTTGACCATCCGATACAGCAGAAAATAAAGTGATCCAACAGTAGGGGGCAGAATTCGATGATAGACTTCATAATAAGCAACAGAGAGAGAAACACATCCAAAACAAATACTAGATGTCCGAACTCTAACATCTGCTAATCTAGGCACAGATCATGCTCTCGTATTATGTAAAGTAAACCTACACATTAAACCAAAGACACAAAATCCATTATTTTCTGAAAAACTAAATATAGAAAATATAACAGACCCAAGCATAAAAACCCTATACCAAAGATGACTAAAACATAAACTAGAAATGGAAAATGAAAAAATTAACTACACTGCTACGGAAAAGTGGACAAAACTAAAAACATATATTCTAGCAGCAGCAGAGGAAGCACTCGGAAAAAGGAAAATCAATAAAAATAAAACTAAAACAAGAACACCTTGGTTTGACGAAGAAGTTAAGGAACTGGCAAAAGAAAAGAAAACCGCCTTCCTTAAGTATGAAAACAAACAAACACTTTTTGAATATGCTAAATATGTACAAGTATGAAATAAGGTTAATCGGGATATACAAAATATAAAACAATCATACGGGAAAAATTCACAAAAGATGTAGAACGTGATTTATATGGAACACAGAAAAATATTTGGAGAATTTTACAAAACCAAAAACGAGAAATAAGTGAAACTATACAAATCAATAATAGCCAAGAACAACAATGGATTGAACATTTCCAAGCACTATACATGGCACCAGGAAGACAACATAGAAATATGAACCAACCAAACAATGACAATAATCAACCAATAAACATATCACTAGAACAAACTACACAAGCCATAAATAAACTAAAAAACCGTAAGTCATCTGGTCCGGATGGTATATTTAATGAACTAATAAAATTTGGCGGAGAAACCTTAAATACACACACATACATAAATTTATTAATATAGTGCTAGAAGAAAGAAAAGTACCCCTAAAATGGAAGGGACGTTTCACTATCCCTATATTTAAAAAAGGAAACAAGAAATTAGCAGAAAACTATCGAGGTATCACATTATTAAACTCAATTTTGAAACTACCTACATCATTAATCAAGAACCACTTACAAGAAACTATACCCATAGAGGAAGAACAGCAGGGTTTTAGAAAGAACAGAAGCACACTAGATGCGATATTTATGCTGCGCCAGATGGTGGAAAAATCAATAGAATATGACAGCCCCGTGTATCTATGTTTTGTGGACCTCAAAGGAGCGTTTGACCGAGTCAGAAAAACGGGCATTATTGACATCCTTCACGAAAACAACATATCGCAACAAATAATAAAGACCATAAACGATATTAACACAAACAACACAGCTGAGGTAGCAACAAATAAAGGTTACACAAATCCCATAACTATAAATACAGGAATACGACAAGGTGACTCGTTTAGTCCATTCCTTTTTAATCTAATAATGAATAAGATAATAAGATCTGTAGAAAACAAAAGAGGATACAGAATGGGAAATAAGAACGTTAATATAATATGTTAGGCTGACGCTGCGGTGTTAATATCTAACAGCGAGGACAATCTCCAAGGACTATTGCAATAATTTAACCTAACAAGTAAACAATACAATTTGGAAATATCGATAGCAAAAACTAAAACAATGGTTATATCAAAAGATTCCATTCGCTGTAAGCTGGAAGTAGAAAGGTCAATAATCGAACAGGTTATGAGTTTTAAATATTTGGGAGTTGATGTAAGTGGTAACAGAGACTTGATCACCGAAGTCCAACGACAATCAATAAAAGCAAGGCAGATATCCGTATGCCTGAAAAATATCATTTGGAACAACAAATACATGAGGACAGAAGGCAAAGTTAAAATATACAAAGCAATGGTTAGACCGGTGTTAACATATGGGACAGAGACAAGGACCGAAACAAAAAGAACAAAACAAAAAATGAGAACTGCAGAAATGAGAGTGCTACGTTCAATATTAGACCTAAAACTACAAAATAGGCAAACAAACAACAGCATTAGAGAAAGATGCAATATACAAAACGTAGTAAAATGGACCAAGAAAAGCAAGAAAGAGTGGAATGACCATGTAGACCGAATGGATCGAGGAAGACTGGCTCGAGTTTGTAAAACAGAACGACCAGAAAGAAAGAGACCACCAGGACGACTGCCCATGAGATGGGCACAGAGCAGGTTCTCATCGTCGACCGAATAGAAAGGCCAAGCAAACAGGAAGAAATTCCTAGCTAAAGGAAGAAGAAGAAGAAGATTTTTAACAAAATAATCTTAGTCGGTGTGCAAAAAAAGTACCTTTGTTAAAAGTAGATAAACTTAACTGTTTTCGAGATAATTCAATTATTATGAAAAATCTAGTTGCGTGAAAATTTGGAAATTTTGTACTATATAGATTAAATACGTAGAATAGATTCAAGACAACAAGACAGTAATAAAACTCATATAAACATTTGTCCGCCAATGCTTAGAATTGATTTCATGCTCTCCTCTGCAACAGTTCTTCTCCAGGTCGTTCGCGGTCGCCCTATCTTCCTTTTTCCTTGCGGATTCCATTCCAGCACTGCTCGGCATGGTTCTTCGCGAGATTTTCTTAATGTGTGCCCTAGCCAGCGATATTTCCTTACTTTATTTCCGCATTTATGTATTGTTGGCCTGTTCTTCTCCGTAACTCTATGTTTGAAGTTGTTTCTGGCCACTATATCCGTAGAATGTGCCTTAGGCACCTGTTGACGAATGACTGCAACTTGCTTTTAATTTTGTTTGTTACACACCATGTTTCTGATCCGTAGAGTAGCACTGGTTTGATCGTTGCGTTGAAAATTTTTACTTTTGTTGGCACATTAATGTTGTTGGCTCGCCACACACTTTCCATTCCCGAGAAAGCCCCCCTTGCTTTGTTTATTCTGTGTTCAACAGCTGTTAACGACCTCCCTTCGCACGAAACTATACTGCCCAGATACACAAATTCACGCACCACTTCTATAGGGTCGCCCTTCGTTGTCAGGTCGCTCACGGTTGTTGCATTAATATTAAGCATCTTCGGTTTCTCTTTATTAATTCTTAAGCCAACTTTTCGCGATTCCTCCTGAAGACTGTCTAATTTTATTTGCATTTGTTGCATCCTGTTTGATATTAGGCACACATCATCGGCATATTCTATGTCCTCCAGTGTTCCTGTTAGGCCCCTGTTGATACCTCGCTTCTTACGTTTGAGTGCGTTTGTCAGGACGCTATCTATGACAATTAAGAACAATGGGGGCGACAAGATACAACCCTGCCTCACTCCAGTCGCGGCTTCAAACGGTTCCGATAGCTTTCCCTTGTGCAGTACCCGGCATTTATAACCCTCGTAGCCCGCTCTGATTAGATTTATCATCTTGCTTGGGAGTCCACTATTTTTAAGTGCTGTCCATATATATTCCCTATTAATTGAGTCAAATGCTTGCTCATAATTGATAAACAGTAGTTGCAGTGGGGTGTGGAGTTCAAGTGATTGGTCTATTAAGATCCTGATTGTGTTGATGTTGTCTGTACAAGAGCGCCCCGCTCTAAATCCGCATTGTTCTTTCCTTAATCCTGCGTCAATAGTTCCTTCTATTCTATTTAAGATTATTCGGTAAAATATCTTACTGGGCACACTTAAAAGACTGATTCCCCTCCAATTTTTACATTTTTGGAGATCTTCTTTTTTGGGCACCTTTACCACAATCCCCTTCTTCCAATCTTGGGGGAAGGTTTCTTCTACCCATATCTTTTCTATCAAGGGGTGTAGTATATCGGCAGTGAGTACTACATCGATCTTTAATAAATTTGCTGTCAGCTGGTCGCTTCCAGGTGATTTTCCATTTTTCATCTGTTGAATAGCTTTCATTAGTTCATTTTTAGTTGGGGGGTCTGTGTTTATTTGCATTTCAGGACTTATAATCTCTTCCGGTAACTGTACGCCATCACCCTCCATGTTCATCACTTCTTGGAAGTGCTCTCTCCATCTCTCTAGCTGTTGTTCTACTGTGCTGTGTGTATTATAATAGTAAAATAAAATTGATTTTTCTTCTCTCCATTTAACGACAACTCTCAATAATGCCACAAAATGCGCAGTTCCTTAAGTGTCGCTATGTAGAGTTTACACTGTACATTTTATGGATTAAACAGATAGTACTAAATTGCTTATAATTCTGTCTATTCTGATTTATTTAAACTAATTTTAGAGGTATTTAAAAACAGACATAATAGATCGCTTAAAAATAGGGATGAACTGTTACTACTTTAGAAAAAAAGGCAGTAATATTTTAATAGTATACAATTGTTTAAAAAGCTTATGATTATATTCTTTATCCCAGTTGATTTAATATTAACAAGGAAATAGAAGTATATGTTTAGGAATTCCTTAATGGTGAAGAGAGTAGAAAATATTGACTGTAAAAAAGTGAAGTCTTATTGACATTTTCTAGAATCGACGCTCCTGGCATGAAGAAACCAGGTTAACCCAATCCCAGTGTACATTAGGAGCTGGTTCTGGAGAGTCAGCTGGCAACGACTCAGATAACAGTATCGATGAAAGGAATCATCAAAATGAGCAACCTTTCAAACGATCGGCTGGCAGCTTACATGGACATAAACCTAGAGATGAAATAGCTCTCAGGCGTTCTCATCGGGATGTAGCGTCACACCGAAACAGCATTGCAAGTAAGCTCTTGAATGATTATTATAGTGTGCAATTTTTGACACCTGAAGATTAAATGTACATACTCTTATCATTTGTTATAGATGATCAGGTATATTCAGCACGTGAACAAGGGAGTGCTTTAAGTTTAGGTGCAATTGGAACAAGAAGAACTGTTTATTTGTCAGATGATGATCCTCCAGCACCAGCTGCAGCTAAGAATACACCACCTTTGTTAGTCTACAACAGAATAACTATTGGAGATTCATCCCGAAATTCAACTGCTCCATCAGCAAATGCCACTGAAGAAACACCTGCAAGGGATGCAACTACTGAAAGAAAGAAGTCAGAGAATTCCAAGGAAAATGCAATTTGGTATGAGTACGGATGTGTATAAATATTATTTAAAACACAATTACCATTTGGTAAGTTTAAGATTGCTTCTAGCACTGTGATTATGTTGTACTTACTTGCCACAGAGCTTAAGTCTTGCATATTTTATATTTATTATAGTGGTAGATTTTAATATCTTTTATCATATGTAGAGAATAACATATTCCCAGGTTGATTAGTACCATATTTGAGAGAACATTATGCTCTTCTACAAAATGATGCAATCTGGAGTTTTCCAAATTAGCATTTAAACAGGGTTCAACTAATGAAGACTGCAATTGTCGTCCAAGAATGTTTACAATTTTTTAAATAATGTATTTTGAATAACACAAATTTCCTATAATAATTTTTATGATAAAACTATTGCATAAGTACTATAAAACAATTATGGCTAGTATAAGTTGTAAAGTTAGTATTTATATTTTTTATTATTTAAAAACTTGAGTTGATTGTTAGAAACGAATAACAATTATTTTAATTGGCAGCTAATAATTGAGTATAGAATTGAAAACGTATTAAAGAAGGGAATGATACAAACTTTTTAGCATAATCACTTTATAATTGTGCATGGAATATGATTAGGTTAACTTAAATCACCGGTTCTCGACCTTTTTGAGTACGTGGTACACTTTCAAACTGAATTGGAATTTTAAACATGTCACTAAAAATTACAACTGCTCTGATACTTCATAATTATAAAATACCAGTTTTAGGTTATATATAAATGAGAAAAATAAAACTCAACAAACCAAAGTAAAGCTAATTATTTTAAAAGAAATTATACATTGTACTTTTTTTTGAATTCGCACTTGAATCAACACTGGAGCCTGTTTCTCTTGTATTATTTTATCCAGATTTGGGCTGATAGACGACAAAACTACTCTCATATAATTCTTCAAGTTATCTAGTTTTGATAACTTTTAATCCTTTTTATTTTTCATAGCTAAAAATCTTAGTTTCCAGAAATATTGTGTTGTAAATTGCATCAATATATTTAATATTTTTAATTGACACACGTGAATACTGACCTTGAAGTGAAATTCAAATTGATTCAGAATATTTTAATTTTATAGTCCTCTCTGTAGAACAATGTATCAATTCTTCTTCTGGAAGACAAACCTAGCAATTAGGAATGGATTTCCCCAAACATATTTTTTATAAATTATAGTCAATTGATTTCTAACACTGGAAAGCAAACCACTAGGTTTTCTTCTTCAAACTTGATCGGCGCTGTCACGAGATTTGAAGTTACTTGTCAACAAACGATCGAATTTTCATTACCTTAGCAACAATATACTTCAT
>JABXWE010003446.1:0-16079 GCA_014611495.1 Limonius californicus | reverse complement strand
GTGTTTCAAAGCGGACTATTGCATTTAGTAATATAGTAATGTTGTATATTTCGCCATTGTTTGTCTTTCTTTCTAGATCTATAAAGAAAAGATTTCTCAGTTCTCTGGTTTCTCTGTTTAAGACTTTCATGATTTGTTTCACATTGTGTCCTTTTTCCTTTAGGGCTCCTGTGATCTCCTGCGTATCAGTACTATGGTGTACATTCCTCAGTACAACTCGGTAATTTTTTTCCTCTGGTAGTTTCTACGTGTGTCTAACCATGTTGTTCTCATCCAGTACTTTCTTTATGTTTTTGTAGTCTTCTACATTTTTCCCTTGGATCTTCATTTTGTTGTCTACCAATAACTGATAAGTAAAGTTTTCAGTTACGTTTCTTATTAAGTTTAGTCGGCATTGTACTTCTTTTGATACACCATACCAAATAAATGGAGGTATTTTATCGATGTTTGGTATTTTTGTTTTGTCCTGTGTTGTAGTGTCTTCTCCATCTTGTGGAATACCACGTAGTGGTCCGTAACGGTTTCTTGTTACTATTCCTGTATCGTTAATATGTAGTTTTGTTGCCTGTTTTCGATCTTGTGGACTATTTTTGTTCCTTTTTCGCTTTGAAGTGATTGTTTGAAACTTATTAAGTTCATATGGCACTTTTTTCACGGGAGTCTCATCTGATGATTGGTCTTTAGTTGGTTTTGCCCCATTTGGCGTTGATCTATCCATTGTGTTTTCTGCCTGTTGACTTGCCCCGATTTTGGGTGGGAGTAATTTACGTTGACCTAAGGTTTCGGTTGTATTTTCTTGTCTAAGGCTTGTGGGTGGTTGCCATTTGTTTTGCTGTGGTTGTGCTAAGGTGTACGTCACTGGTTGCAAAGGTTGCTCATGTTGAGAAGGGTATGGCTGACTATAGTTGTAGTTTAACGGTTGGCTAGAAAAGGGGACTTGACTTGAGGTTAATGGTTGGCTTGGCTTTGGTATGTATTTGTGTTTTGTGGTAATGGTGGCCACATGACATAGCTATTTGTACATGTAGCCATGTTTTGTGTATTTGCGAATCCTGTTGATTGATTTCCATACTGGTCTACTAATATTGCTGGTGCTGCTTGTGGAACATTTGGCGGCAAAAACTGTCCGTCATAGTTGTAGTTGTTTAAGGCCATCTCATTATTACTATAAATGGGATTTGAGATTTGGTACTCAGCCGGCTCTTATCACTCCGAGCGCGCAGGGCGCGCTGATAGTAGTTAACCTCTATTTTGGTATGGTTAGAATGGCTAGTTCTTCGTTGATTTAGTTAGTAAATATTGTACTTACAGTACTATTGGTGTTTTGGTAACTGACTGTGAGGTGGTTGCAGTTTAATAGTACTGGATAACTTCATAAATTTAACTTGAAAACCGCACAATTGATAGCTGAATGTGACAATTTTGACATTAAGAAACTAATAAGTGACATTAATTTTAGTCCTTTTTTTTCTCAGTTCATCTTCAATGATATTGTGAGGGATACTGGGGCAGACATTTGATAAAAATAATCTTTTAGCCTGGGTGCTTAGACATCTGATTCTAATTTTTTAGTTTTCTGTTTCTATATTTTGGTGATTTGTTATAATATTTTCTACGATTTCTTTCGTTCTTAGGTAGATACAAATACGATTATTTGAAATTCTTGATGCAAATAATATATTTTTGGCCCAATAATATTTCCAATAGTAATTACATATCCTTTGATTTTTATCCCGTCAACGGCGTTCATGAGGACTGCTTGATTTTTATTCGGGAATATATCTGTTTTGGCTAGTTTTGCAGCATTGGCAAAGTTTAGTTGCTCAGTAGACATGTTGTACATTGGGTTGTGGTTATTTCAGTTAGTGAGTTGGACGACATATTGAATTCTCTGTAGTCAGAGATCACGTGGTTAGTGGTGGATGTAAATCTCTGTACTCAGAAGTTGAAAGGATAGTGTGCTTATTACAGTTGAGGATTAACTGATTCTAGGTAGGGTAAAGTAATAGAGATTTATATACATTTTAAATTAGGACTTACATATATTTCTGTTCGAAAAACTCTATCTGGTCACATGAGCGCCACGATCCGCACCGAACGAGCAATCCAACGCTTATTTTAACTACTTTCCAAGTTGTTTAGAAGCGTTTTGTTGTGGAAGTAGTAACTGTATACATATTTTTCCACATTTTTCATTATGACGTAACGTTCCGATTTTGTACGCCTCATTGTTTTGCTTTAGATTTTCATTTTCGCAATTTGGGTTGCATAAATTTTGAACATTTTTGGGATTTATTTGAATTTCGAACTCGTAACTTTTCGACGTGCATTCGTTTAGATTTTACTTGTTGGGTGGTATGATACGCGGTTCGGAGAGTGAGCTGTGAAATCCTTGTGGTAGTGCACGCAACTTCCGGTTGTATTTAGCTGTTGTAAGCTAGGGATGGATCTCCCAATTTATCACCGTAGTTGTTAGAGGAATTTATCCTTATGCCGTCCGTTCCTTGGGATTGGTTGCCCTCTTTGGAGGAACGCTAGTTCGTGTATGAGAATTAATTTTCCTAGGGTTTTTTTCCCAATTGGATTGTGCCATAGACCTAGAGGTTCCCTAGGGCTGAAAATTTCATCGTTCGGTAAGAATGAAATTTAAGCTTTTGTTTTTTATTGCAATTTTCTATAAATTTATTTAGGCTTCTTTTCCCGTATGAACTTTCTATCGTTTGAAAGTTGCTCCCGCTCGAGTTTTCAACATTTAATTTGGATTTATTATGCATTCATGGTCATCTTGTTCAATATGACGCAGATGAGGTCTGGCGAACGTTCAATGGATTCGTTTATCGCAGAGAGCAGCGAAGTGCGATTTATCGATATCAACCATGTGTTTTCACACAGGTGCGTGTATGTGCGTACGATAATATTCCGTGGTAATAACAATTTGAATTTTTGAACCTATACGAGGTGCGTTCGGTAAATCTGTACTTTTCATTTTTAATTTGGAAATTGTCGTCAGACTTATGTTATAATTTAAATTTTGGTAAAGGTTAAAAATTTTATTGGATTACATTGTTAGGTCTATTATGTTTGAATCTAGGTATTGAGTAACGAGATCTCGTCGACTTCGAATACTTGGTAATTTAGTCGCGTTGTATAGATTTTGTATTTTGATTATAATAACTTAAATTTGTTCTTTCGCTTTATTGCGTCCCGTAAGTTATCTTGTTGATTTATGTAAATAATGTTCTCTTTTAATAATTTTGTGTGTTACCCTGTTGTTAATCTTCCAGCTTTTTGATCTTGTTGTCGTTTGCTGTGCATTAAAAGTTTAATTGTCCGGACTTTCTTGTTTGATTGTGTTTTTCTTTTCCAATAGTTTTTTTTAAGTTAGGAATCGTCAAAGATAAGTTAGACTCCAGGGAGGTTCCTGTTTTATTCATTGTGACATCGTCGAGAGCTAAGATTAATTTTCAAAGCAGGTGGCGCCTAGACTTTTTATTTTACCCTCCCTTCTTCGACTTGAGCTGGTCGACCCTTACTCTCGACACCTGGAACTTACCGGTGTTTTTGTTATTGCCCTTGTTAGTCAGTAGTATTGTTGTTGTCAACTAGGCGTTACAATGAGTTTCTTTAATATTAGAATACTGTCATGTTCTTATTACATTTTTCAAGTAATATTTATAGAACTTCTGTTCACTTGATGTGTTAAATAAACTAGTTGGTATTAAAACTACATTTGATGCAATACAAAATATCAGATTTGAGCATATGTGTGACATATTCAAACTAATCTTTGGTGCATGTTTAGTGCATATATCACCATTACTTTTTAAATGATATTACATGTTTCTTACAGGTTTACTACAAAAGAAATGGACACTTTGACTGTTTAACTAATCCAAAACTAATAATGTTATCATTAATCTGTTTACACTGTTTTATAAAGTAATTTTTAAAGTTTACTTTGGCAACTGACAAGTGCTCAATATGCGCTCCTCGTGTCACACAGCACACATCAAGGCGATAGTCTAATTCATTTCAAACCTGGTGTAACATTTCTGCATTGACACTTTCCACAGCTCTCGTGCTGCTCAGTTTTAACTAATCTAAATCATTTGGAACCGGTGGGACGTAAACCAGGTCTTTCACAAATCCCCATAGAAAACAGTCGCACAGTGTAACATTCGGGCTTCTTGGTGGTTACCGTGAGAGACCGCGGTAGTCGGCTATTGCACGGCCCATCCGGGGCTGAGGAAGTGTTTCGTCCAGACAATTTTTAACGATACGATGCCAGTGAGGCGGCGCTCCATCCCGTTGGAAAATAAAGTTTCCCCCGTCCTCATGCAGTTGAGGCTTAAACCAATCGATTAACATTTGATGATATGTAGCTCCGGTGACAGCGTTTTCTTCAAAAAAGAAAAGACCATAAACCTTCGTACGAGATACAGCACAAAACGCATTCACTTTTGAAGAATTCCGTAAATTCTTCATTACGTTGCAGCATTGCAAACCAGAAATGTCGACGTTTAATCTTGTCATCTTCACGTAGATGTTGTACTAATGGTAATCTGTAAGGCGTCATTTTCAGAAGCTTACCTAAACGTTTTCATGCAGTTTGTTGCGGAATTTGTAGTTCCAAACTTGCACGTATTGTTGACTTTTGTGGACTTCGTTGGTAAACAGTACGAACACGTTGCACTGGTTCTTCTGATACACGAGGTCTTCCCGAACTTTTGCCTTTACATAATCACTCGTATCGGCGTTAATTGTAAATGTAAAATTTGTCAATTCCCCTCCACGTTTCCCAGATTTAGCAAACCTCCTGTTCTGTATACGTGCGTGCAAAAAAACAATTTTGTAAAATAAACAGTAAACGACACTAAGATTAATGGAAACGATTGTTCATACCTGCAACTTAATTAAAAGTTTTCAATTACTACGTAAAACATGATACCATTTTTCCAGAATGCATAAGCGTTTCAACATAAGAATTAGAGTTTTCGGCAGCCCACATGCTAAAACTTTGTGAATTAACATAACCTTGTTTTTGAAACAAAATTTCATTATTGGAGAAAACATCCGTGGTGTTTCTCGATCGTTACTGAACACAATCAAAAATCATTGGTAAAATCTTGGCCTTGTAAGATTATTGCGCCGTAGCACTTCACTAACTGTTGTTCTATATTAAGATACCTGCACATTTTTGTGTTACATATTATCACATGCTTCTGCAGAGAGATTTGTTTGTTGTTATAATGGCATATGTGTGCCTCACTATTCACTATTTCAGTCGATGCTACAACAACTTCATCTGTAACTTTACCACCCTATTATTTCCATTAAAATTGTTCGGCACGCTTTTAAAGTTTCTTTAAGTTGCTGGTTTGCAGAGGTTACATTTAGAAATTTCACAAAATACTTCGAGTCGGAATATGTTTGAATTTCATCAACTTTTACGAATTTCGGAAGTGATTTTCGATCATTAACGTCTTTAATTAAAACGTGAAAACTACTTACTACTGTAACAGAATTAGCTGATATAATCAGAAACTGGTTTTGTTCTGAAAGCAAAGTTCTTGGAAAGAGTATACCAACTACAAACAAATAACGACTTCAAAATAACAACAAAAACAAAAGTGAAAAATGTTAGAAATAATATGACCGAAAAATTGCATGTTCTATTTTTGAACAACCATTAGCTTTGAAAAATTTAAACCTATTACTGTTACGGTAACGTAAGCTCGGGGTTTAATAAATTAAAGTGATGTTGGTCATACAAAAACGAAGAAAGGGCTTTTTGCAAGAAACTTGATATTAACAAGAAAAGTATAGCAATTAAAAAAGTCAAAGCTGTTTACGTTTCAGGTTACTTTACATCATCCATCCGAGTTGCCAAACATGGATCGACATTTTCGACTTCCTCTTGACCAAGCAGTACTTGTTGCTATCAAACCTAGAATGATAACAGTATCTGAGGAGTTAAAAACCTATAAAACTGAAGCAAGGGAGTGCTATTTCGCGAAAGAAAGAAAGTTGATGTTCTTTAAAAGCTACACTCAACAAAATTGCCTTGATGAATGTCTATCCAATTACACCTTGATAGAATGTGGTTGTGTTCCTTTTTATATGCCTAGTAAGTAATTTCGATTTATACCAACAAAGTTTGAAATTGCAATTGATGAAATTTTATAGACTGTAGATAATTATTATCAATTAACAAGAATATCAAAGTGGGAAACATAATACTGCTATCTTGTTTTGTTGCAGAATTCGATATATCGCCTATTTGTGGTCCTGGGAGCAACGAGTGCGTCAGAAACAGCAAAGGTATTAATAAATATGTTTTGATATTATCATTTTTTATTGTTTTTCGCAGTATTGTATCTTTTGGAACAAGCCGAGATCTCCAGGAATTCTTCGAAAAATAACAATCATTCAACCTGCAACTGTCTACCTGCCTGTACATCTTTGGAATATGATGTAGAGATATCGCAAACTGATTGGAATTGGCAGAACAGTTATGAGGTATTTGATATTATGCTAGGCGGAAAATTAAGAACTGCAGAATTGGATTACAAAAGGTTCGTTTGCCAGAGTTTAGGAATTATTGATATTTATACATACATTTTAGGGGTCATGTATCAAGACTTCAGGTTTTTTACCGAGAAATGCAGTTCCTGACTTCGGAAAGACACGAAGTGTATGGATCACTAGATTTCATTTCAAACACGGGAGGTCTCTTGGGATTGTTTATAGGATTTTCAGTTACTTCGGTTATTGAAATTGTGTATTTTTTAACACTTCGTCTGATATGCAATATTTTGAAGTTTGGAAGTGGTTTTTGGTCAGGGCAGCGGAATACTTCTAATCAGTAGATGTACTTAATATTTTCTGCTGTTTGTTCTTCTTCGTGTTACAACTTGTTTCTAATGCTGCTTATGTTATTTTAAGGAAGTTCTATCAAGACCTGTATTGGAGGATGTTAAAAGCAAGTGCGGCTTTGCGAAACCAGAAAATAGAAAAAAATTTATTCCTGCCTGTCAAATTAAGTATATGTAAATGAAATCGCATAAAAACTTTTTTTTTTTTAATTTGTGTATAATTAACCAGTAGCACTTGCAAGTGTCTGTTAGAAACCACAAACTTTTTATGTATGATATTTGCATACTTCGTTTTAAATAAACGTTACTGAACCATCGTGTAGTTGTTGGTAACTGCAATTATAGATATGATTATGTATGGAATGAAAAATTCACGTATTTATTTTTCGAACAACACTAACAACCACAGATACGTTTTTCATAATATATATCTATATACACAGATATTGTGATCATTTTTGATTCATAAGTTCGGTTGAATTCATTTTATAAAAATACTAATACAGTTGGTTGATATCTTGGAATTCGGTTCCATTGTGGTCATTAACAAAGGGCAGACCGATTCGCAGATAACTTCTTGCTTGGTCTGAAGCACTGCCAAGATCGTATTTTGCATATACCTGTCACAAAGAGAAAGGATTATTAAAAATTGTAATTTAAAAGTTTGCTATATTGAATAAATAGTATAGAAAGATACTATAACATGCGAAAACCTTGGAAATAAGCTTAGCTGTGAATTTTTTTAATTCAGATGGAAATACGCAGCATTAATCGGAGCATTTTGTGAAGATGTGTTTTTGATAAGTGTGAAATGCGGTAAGTGTGTAATAGGCAGCTTTCGGACATGTACACTGCATTTCTGAAATCAGAAGATGGATAAACAGTGACGCCGTTAAGATATGAACCTATTTATAAAATTATTTTACCTGTCAAAATAATAATTTTAAAATTGTATTTAGATCCAAGTGCCCACACTGTAATTTTAAGTATTTTTTAGCATCGTTGCTATGCAATTTTATTAGTTGCTCAGATAGTTGTTGACAAAACAATGTAAAAAAGAGCTTCTTTTAGAACTTTGGCGAAGATGCACGCATTTTTGTTCTGTTCCTGAAATTTTTAAATTAAAGCATTGTTGATTTTTAATAAAGTAAAGTTTGTTATTAAGTGTCAATAAGAGTTTCATTAAAGAAAAGAGTAAAGCAATATTACTTATCAATTAATATTGAATTAAGTGCCTATATGGAATTCATCGATTTGGTCCGATTTCAAGCAACAAGATTTGGTCGCAGCCCAGTTTCGCTCAGTTTCAAGTTGTATTTGGGATCAAGGACTTTCTAAGAAGATAGTTATTATTTGGACGCAGAGATGAAATCAGAAAGGTAAACTTATTACACATTCCTAGCAAGAAGCACGAGTGTTCCAGAGAAGTCTAAATACACCAGAAAATAATAATTAAACCTGTTTGAATTTACACAGATGTTTATAGGCATTTACTAGGTTAATGGATTGCTAACGGCGATGACGTGTATAAGGTCCCAACTGAAGTTAGCTGCTTACTGGTAAATAGTATGAAATGTCCATTTACTAATATAATGGTAATGTGTAACTGAACCGACTCCTGAGATAGAGTTACTTATGTTCTACAGTTAGACCGTGGTATTTCAATTTAAATATTTTGGCGACAAGTTTCTAGAAGTTGTCACCTGGCGCCCAAATTACCTCACATTAATAAAAATAAAAATTAAATGAAGATATGATTGCGGAATGCAAGCTAATCAAATCTGTTATGTTTAATTTGATTTACATAAATATTAATAATCTATATCAATATATATTATTGTGTTACAACAGGGTCTAATGAAGGTAATTTAACTTATTTCTGAATTTAATAAAGCCATATTATGCTACCCTGTGCAAATATAGATAGATAGACATATGAATATATTGGACTTTATCTTTTGTTCTGAGAAAAATATGTTTGTAATAATGTGATGGTGTATCTAAAGAAGGTATAAGATAAATTTAAGGACATTTATTTTAATTTTAATGAATTTAATTGAAATTTAATGTAAAAATATTTCTATACCAAGAGAGATATCGAAATACACACATTTAATTGGTTTTTATTTTGAATTAAATATTGTGTAGAAGAAAGTTATTGTAATTTATAAAAATTTGTTAAAATTTGGTCAATTTATGCTTAGATCGGATTGGCTGAATTTGCATGAATCGCGTTCATATTTTTGTATTCCTACGCGGTTGTCATGGCTACGGGCTAAAAAAGATGTTCTTCGTGGGTAAAAACAGTTGTTAGTTACAAATTTACCATCAAGCTGAACACACCCTCTCATGCTTCCAATTCGTCTCTTGTGTTTACTCTTTTTTTGTATATTTCGCTTTTCATCAAACCCCATAAACAAAAATCTAAAGGGGTAAGATCTGGAGACCTAGGTAGCCAATGAACACGACAAGCGATGTTGATAATTTGTTTCAACAGTGGCATGAGGATTTTCTTGTGATCACCGATGTGAAATTTGCTTCATCAGTGAACAATGTTGATGAAATTACTCCGCGATTAGCAATTACCCACCTAAAAAATTTCAAGCGTCGCGTAGAAATTCTTCTTGTACTTGTTGAAGGACTATGTTCTACTAACTGAAGAATGCCTTCTGTTTCTTTCAAATTCTGTACATTTGCACGTCCATAAGCTATACAACTGCTAGGAACTGTACCAGTCAAACACAGTTTGTTGAAAACACACTGCACTCCCAGCAATTTGGTATTCTGCGGTTGGGAAAACGTCTAACGTATTCTCTTCTAGCGAAAAGAAAATTTCCACCACAAAATCCGTAAACAAATACCATATCGGCATACTTGGAATGCGTAAAGACGTGCGGTATTGTAAAAAACACTTGCGAACAATGTCTATGATAATAAACAGCTTCAAATGTCACACACTCACATGTTTTTTAAGGTGCTGAATGCTTGTCGTCTATTTCTGTACCCGCCAATTTCAAACAGCTACATATCCGTAATTATTGAGAATTGGACATATGTTTATATGAACTTTTTTACTCAAAATAGGTACAATATCGGGCCTAGCACACTACCCTGTGGTACTCTTGATGTTATGGGTTGTATTGCTGTTATCTCAGACTCATGCCTCAACCTAAAGTATCTCTCACTTACGTATGGTTTGAGGATAGCATAGATTTCATGTGGAAGATTTTCTTTGAGTTTCTACAGCAGCCCCAGACGCCAGACCTTGTCGAATGCCTGGCTGGCATCCAAGAATACTGCTGCACCATAGGTTTTATCCTCAAAGCTTTTATTGATGGTATTAACGACCCTATGCTGTAGAATGCAAGAATCTAAAACCAAATTGGTGGTCCAGTATCAGATTCGTTTCTGCAACTATTTTATTTAATCTTTTGACAAGAAGTTTTTCAGCTATTTTAGACATAATGGGTAGTAGGCTCATGGGTCGATTAGAGGGAGGTTCGGTTGGTGGTTTACCCGGATTTTGGGTTAACATAACTTCTGCTGCATTGAGTGAGCATGACTACTCCTTTACGGGGGAGTTCTTTGATTACTTGGCCTGTAATCAGATCGTAGCCGGGCGCTTTCTTTGCATTTAAGTCTTTCGTGATAATGTCTTTTACTTCATTTAGTGTTAGCAAGCGTATAGGTTCGGTTGATTGTCCTGGTTTTTCTGGGACATTTGAATTTCATTTTCTTCATCTTCTTAAGCGCCTGGAAGTGGTTTAAAAACATTTTCTAAGTAATTAGCAAACGTGTTAGCCGTTTCTTTATCAGTTTTGGCCTATCCACCAGTTGGTTTTCTTATGGGTGGTATGTGTACTCTCGGTTATTTCAATTTCCATGTTGCTTTCCAGGGTTCGATGTCAGCTGATGGTGTTAGACTTTCAAGGTATTCCTGGAATGAGTTGTTCTCGAGTTCTGTTAGGAATTCTTTCAGTTATCTGACTGCTCGATTATAGATAGTTTTATCCTGTGGATGTCTTGACGTTTGCCAGATTTTCCGAAGTCTTAATTTTTCTACTATTTTCCCCGAATGTTTATTGGATGGCCGGTTGTTTTTTGCTTTTGTAATTTTGGAGCTGAAGTTGCCTCCCAGGCAGCTTCTTGTATATGTTCAGTGAATTTTTGTACTTCGGTTTCCAGTTCTTCCATCGTTTTGAATGAAAGCCTTAGATTAATCTGCATTTATTAGTTCTTTGTAAAGTGACCAATTTTTTTTGATATTACAGTTTTGCTGCCTGTTCCTTTTCCTTTGTTTCAGAGTAAACGGTTACTATCAGTGGTCCATGCCAATCTTATATAACTACGCTTGCTGCCTGGAGATATGTTTCTTCAACTTTATCAAGGGTATGGTGCTTAATACCATGTCGTATTATAACTGCTTCACCGGTTCTGGCCCTTCGCTCTGCGTCGGGGTGGGCTGTGTTGTATGTTACGTAATGCAGTATTTTGAAGCTGGTGTTAGTTGTTAGGTGGGATTCCGATATAAGTAAAATATCGATTTTATGTAGGGCTAGAAATAATTCTATTTCATATTTGTGATTTGTGACACCGTTTACGTTCGATAATGATATTTTGTATAATTGAGCCATTATTGTTTGGATTTGCATGGGTCATCTCTTCGCCGAACTGTCTGATTTGTAGTTTCAATTCCAATATGGCTTGTTGTTGTTTTTCTATTTGCTGCTGTAACTATATATTTTGTTATTGTAGGTAAGCATTCCGTTGTTGCAGGAGGGTTATAATGTTATATTCTAGTTGCTGTTGATGTAATTGTGGATATCGATTTTGTTAAGGTTGTTTTGCTACTGCTTGAGTTTGGGTATTATACAGCGGCCCTGGTTTGGTATAGTTTAGTAGTGGAAACAAAATACACTGTGACGGGCGCGATAACTTGGGGATTCACCGGGCACCCCGAAGCCGGCACGGATTTTACAATTCTCACAATTGAAGGCTCTACAAAATTGAAGAACGTAAAACTATTCAAATTACTTTAAAACTAGGAACTGCCTTTTAATAGTTTATTTTTTGAATTTGCAAAGTAGAAATTACAGTTTCATAAAAGGATTTCCTCTCCTTTTCAATTCGCAATGCATTCTTATGAGAAATGTCCACCATTCAATTTAAAGTTAATCATATTTAAATGCAATGTTCTTTCAGTTAATCGATTTTATTGTTATATTTATGTACACTTTAAAAATTTCGATGTTTTAAACTAAAATATTACGAGTTTGTACTGTCGTTTAAGAAAAGTCATCCATAACTCCGACATAATTTGCTGATTTTTTAATTAATTAAATGGGTTCAGTTAAGCTACAAAGGCGGTCGTTGGCTAGAGGCTAGCACGTTAGACTTCTATGCTGAAGGTGCTGGGTTCAATTCCCAGTATCGGAACATCGGATCTTTAACGGCCGTTCTCCCTCGCAAGGCAAATGCAAATCAGCCTAGTAAATCTTCCTTCCAGTAGAAGTATTTACACTTTGCGTGGTTTCAGAGCCTACGTTATGCTGTAGGTCCTCTATGCCTGTGGCACTCCAAAAACGAACAACCCAGGCATACGAAAGAAGATCGCTACGTCTCGCACGAAATAAAGCACGCTAAGAAGAAGCTACAAAAAAGTAATATCAAGATTTACAATCTACAACATTTACCAAAATTAACGTTGTCGAACGTTCAAGTGACAGATTATATCATATATCATGATGTGACTTGAGGCAAGAAGGTCAACTTGATCTTGAATCCGGTCTCGTATTATGAAATTCTTTCAGAGAAACGGCCAGTATATTTAAAAAGTGCTATTCAAAAATTCTCATAGTTAGCTACGTATAAAGCCAACAAGTTGGAATATTTAAATGCAAACTGTCGACTGTTTCCATAAGAAAGCATTATAAATATTTTCGGGGACACCAGTTTGATACAACACTTGCGCATGTATATATCTCCCTCAACAGGAATCGTTCGTTCACGGATGTATTACAATCGGTAATAATACGCACGCTAAGTAAAACAGAAATCATTGCATAATGGCACCCTCACATTGGCAACTACGCTGGGTGCCTGTTTTACCGTCATTAACGTTATTTTTATACAGTTTGGTGCCACTTTGTAGCATTATGTAATGGTGCCAGAATATCATCTTATATAATTAAAATATATACACAGGGTGCCATGTGGTCATTAGGTATAGCGGGTGCCACATGATACAAAACTTATGTATATATATATATATATATATATATACAGGTTGTTTCGGAATTGCACGGCTCTATTTTAAGTATGTGTTCTCTAGCACGAAATAAACAAAAAAATTCATACAAACACATGGCTCAAATTAATTTATTACCGAGATATTGAAAGTTAAAGATACAAAGCTAAAAGTCCGAAGTTAATCAAGTAGTCGTCAATTGCATATCGTTTATTTTTTTAACAGTTGATTAAACAGCTGTCATTAAATCTGTTGATTAGTATTAAGTAACCTGTTTTACTAGTTCATGCTCCTTTTCGTGTGAGTTAATAGTACTTTGAAGGTTCTTCAATTGGTTATTGTCATGGGAGACACCAAAAATTGGTTCAGTTCTGCAGAACAAACAGACATGCTTTTAATTTATGGCGAGGTATGTAAAAATGGCGCTGCTGCTGTTCAAAGATACCATGAATCATTTCCCACTAGAAGGATACCAAATCGTAAAACGTTTGAAGCCATTGAACGACGTCTTAGGGACACTGGCACGCTAAAGCCTGTACGAATAAACGCTAGTCGGCAAGGATTTCGACGAACTGCAAACGTTGAAGAAGGGATACTCAATGCTGTTCAGTTATCTCCTAGTACTAGCACCAGAAGATTGTCACTTCGTTTCAATGTATCATGTACAAGCGTATGGCGAACACTGCGTGAGCAACAATTGTATTCATTTCCCTTTACGCCTGTGCAAGATTTCACCAGAAGATTATAACAAGCGCAGGAATTTCTACCAATGGTTAATTCGACAATGCACACGAAATACTAGCTTCCTGAGCCGCCTGCTGGTTACCGATGAATCATTTCTTACAAGAGATGGTATTACTAATTTTCAAAACACCCATACCCGGAACGACGAAAATCCTCATATGACTGCTAGTATGCATTACCAACATACCTTTTCATTAAATGTCTGGTGTGGTCTTCTTGGTGACAACTTCATCGGCCCCTTCTTTTTACCGACAAGGCTTTCAGGAATATCTTGCTTGCATTTTTTGCAAAATGATCTGTATGACCTTCTAGAAGACATTCCGATTGCCAATAGGCAGTGGATGTGGTTTATGCATGACGGAGCCCCTGCTCACTTTTCTCATATTGTCAGTGATTATTTAAACATAACATATGGTAATCGATGTGCTGGTCGAAACGGACCTATTAAATGGCCACCACGATCTCTTGATCTAACTCCATTAGATTATTTTGTGTCAGGCTGGATGAAGTCTGTGGTTTATTCTACGTCTATTGGCACACAAGAAGAGTTAAGGAATCTCATCGTGGAAGCAGCAGCAACTATCAAGGGTCGTCCTGATGTTATAAGGTATATCAGAGAAGCATGGATTCGTCGTGCTGAATGCTGCATTCAACAAATTAGAGACCACTTGGAACAGTTACTGTGAATGTTTTATTTTTAAATAAATATCTTTAACTTTCAATAGCTCGGTAATAAATTAATTTGAGCCATATGTTTGTATGCACATTTTTTGTTTATTTTGTGCTGGAGAACACATCCCTAAAATAGTGCCGTGCAATTCCGAAACACCCTATATACATATATATAATTACCAGATTTAGTTATTGAAAAAACATTGCTAACTCCATTATATTCGCTCCACTGTTGGTTTGATTCAATGATCATAGGCTATAACAACTTCCATTTACGCATATTTATATTATACGTGTGTATATATTTTTTTCAGAACGTAAACAGATCTTAAAATCCATAAATGGCAAATTCCGTTCAGGGGAACTCACCGCTATCCTTGGGCCTAGTGGTTGCGGAAAAACTACATTATTGAACGTCTTAGCTGGTTACGTGTAAGTTAATAAGAATAATTTATAAATGGGTAATAAATATTCATAATACTAATTTTTAGTATGACAAAAATATTGAGCAAGCGTTTAAAGTTTAAGCCTATACATACTCTGTAAAATTATATGGTTATCAACTTTAATTAAAATCGTATACCTACTAAGTGATGTTTGTTCAGTTTGATGTACAAACGAAGCAAATCTCAACCTCAAACTATTTGCATTCTGTGCATGAAACACAAACCACACACATTTTTCAGCACGTTTCGTTTTCTGTTTCCAGCAACCGTTCTCGTTCTGTAGGATTCTTGTCTATGAAGGCAATCAGAATGAGAAAATATAACAGAATTAAAACCAAATCGCTTCTGTTTGTACGTCAAGTTTAGTTCAGGTTTGATTAGGATAGAACCGTTACCCAACTCCATTTTAATTCTTCTACAAAACAAGTCACCCCTAATTCTTCATTCTACATTAGAATTATGAAATACTTCGAGTTTCATTACGAAATACCGAAGTAGTAGTTTTTGAGATATTTGCAATTTTGCTGTGCTTACTAAATTAAATTACTTTTATATTTTTTGCAGTTATGTTAAGAACAACGTTTTAAAAGTTAAGTATATGTATTTTCTGTTAAATTAAATGTTTAAAATGGTCTTTACTATCGAAGCAAATTAACTAAGTAGTAGTAGTAGTCAGGTACCCAGATGATAAAAACGACATCTCGAAAGTGGCTCATTTGAATCTTATGTTTACTAAGACCAGTGTTGGGTAAGTTACTCTGAGAAAGTAACTAAGTAAGTTAATCAGTTACTCGGCAAAAAAGTAACTAAGTAAGTTACTAAGTTACAGAATTATAAAAATAACTTGAATATATTACTAACTTACCATAAAGTAACTCGTTATTTTTTAAGTTACCTTTTTTTACGAGACGCTACTAATGTACATGCAATTACTACCAACTTAATATCAACAGAAACACACATTTATAAGCAATTGTTTATTAGCAAATATTCTATACGTGGGGGAAGCAACAGGCTTAGAGGAGCTGGTTCAACGATGTTTTTGGGATTTTCCAAGGATTCTATTTTATTTTTCGTTATTATTGAAATATAGAG
>JABXWE010003445.1:0-55437 GCA_014611495.1 Limonius californicus | reverse complement strand
AACATTTACAACGATTTCGTTTTCTGAAAATGAATATAATTTAGATTTTATTTGCGTTCTGGAATGTGGAATAAAGCAGTGGTACTTCTGCATACCTTTTATTTGTACTGTTCTATTAAATCGTTTCTGTATTAGTATTATTTCTTTTTTCATATTCTGTGTTAGTAGTATATAAAAAGTGAATACTATGCTTCCTGTAAGAAATAATTTCTTTAGACACATAAAATTCACATTTGATTTATTTTTGTTGGTTTCCGATGTTGTTTTGCCATCGTAGACTGTAATATTCGAGTCCTTGGTAGAAATACGGGTTGTTTTGGATTAGAGTCATCTTATGAAAGGCATAGAGGAGACTTTTCAACAGTTTTTTATGCATTCTTGAGTTGTAATTATTATAATATTAGAAAAATGTAAAAAAATTGACAACTACAGATTAATTTGTAAAATTTCATAAACTATTGTTTGTTTCCATTGGAATGAAGTTGTCTAAGAAGATAAAAAAACTTTATGTTGTATTTCCATAGACATTAATATCTGATTTAATAACTTATTTATAAATAAAGGTTGTTTGACATCTGCCTACAATTAAAATGTAAGATTTCTTAAACTTTGACTATTCTGTTGTATAAAAAAAGTTTGACTGGAGTTATTTATGCTTTGGAAGAAACTTTTGTGTTGTATTTTTGTAAATATTGGTGTGTAGTTTATTTATTTATTTTTAAATGAATATTGTAATATTCATTTGATTTGGTGACTTTGACAGATTTATGCCTTGTTTGGGATCAAAATGTGTGTATCACAGTGATGAAAGTTGTTTTCATGTAAATGTATTTATAAAAAAGTTAAATTAGTTTATAGGATTTTCCTGCAATTTAGGTAATTATTGTAGGTACTTAATTTCTAATGGTTGGTATTCCTCTAGAAATTTCGATTCTGTCCTTGGACGTTGCTTAGAAACGATGCTTTTTATTGAAATTTGCAGAGGTTTCTGGCAAAAAATATCATCCGTTCCAGTTTGGTATTTGTCGCGAGAGCACGCTTTCGGTGCTACCACGTAATTATTAAACATTTATTTAAATTAAAGTTTAATTGCAACATGTTTAAAAGAGATTATGTTCTTGAATCCAAACAAAACTAAAGTGAGCTTGTCAATGATTAGAGAAGCAATACGAGAAACATGTGGCATATAGGATGTAGTCAGATGGAGCAGATCAAGACAACGATTCTGGCGAGATCACGTTGAAAGAATGGATAACAACAGACTCGTAAAAAGGGTAATGACCCAAAATGCAAATACAAAACGACCACCTGGAACACCACCACCGAGATGGTATGAGAGTTGGACAACGGGCTCACAGGACAATACCTAAAAAGCAAAATATAAGAAGACAGGACAACGTCCTACATTAAGAAGAAGAGGAAGAAGGAGAAGCTTCCAGTAACAAAACGCATCAGTGAAAGGTCATTTTTTACCTTACGCCTTTTAAACAACTCCCATTAATGTCATCACGACTGAAGTAATTCAAGAGCTTTGTAAAAAGAAAACAAAACTGGATTGTATTCTCTAAATACATTTTGATAATCACCTAAAAATATCTACTGTAACGTTACGGACCCTTGTGTTGTGCTTACCTTTTATTCGTCGTGACTCGTCATGATCGTCTTAGGTTCGAATTTAGACTAGTTGAGCTAAATACGTGAAATAAAACACCAGGAGAGGTTAAATACTTTTATTAACGTAAATATTAACTGCAGACAGTGCAATTTAACTACCTCCGGTATTCACCTGTTCAGGCTAGGAAACTGCAGGAAAGTTTAGCCGAGGTAGTGCGACTTGATCTCAAGTATAACGATTTCCTTCGGAAATTTAAACTATTTGCTCAGTGAAACAAAATACTAAAGATGAAGTTGTAGGACTATGCGCAGAGTGGTTTTCTGAAGGTGCAAGGTGAATTATTAAGGAACTTGAAGCTGCAGCTGAGATACCTCGAAGTGCAATCATCAAGGGTGGGCCGTAAGATGCTGAGATACCGCAAAGCGCTGGGCAGGTGAAGGGTTAATGGAACTTGACGCTGCAGCTGAGATACCTCAAAGTGCAATCATCAAGGGTGGCCCGTAAGCTGCTGAGATACCGCAAAGCGCTGGGCAGGTGAAGGGTTAATGGAACTTGAAGCTGCATCTGAGATACCTCAAAGCGCAATCGTCAAGAGATGCCGTAAGCTGCAGAGATACCTCAAAGCGCTGGCAGGTGAAGGGTTAAGGGAACTGGACGCTGCAGCTGAAATACCTCAAAGCGCAATCGTCAAGAGATGCCGTAAGCTGCTGAGATACCTCAAAGCGCTGGCAGGTGAAGGGTTAAGGAAACCTGAAAGGAACTGTGCTTCTTGACGTTTAAATCAAGAATTCTTTCATAACAACTTACTTCTGCTCTTGTAGGCCAAACGGAGATGCGCGATCGTGGGAACCCACTGCACGTGAACCCCGTTTTCAGGAACAACACGTATTTTATGGCCCCATTAATTTTAGAACTAATAATTTACTAAAAATAAGTTAATTATCTGTTAAAAATCTGAAAGACCAAACTAAATAAATAACTCCCATAATTTAGTTATTAATTAATACGTCCATGCGTGGAATATCATACATGAGCGTGTAGTGTGACAAAAAAGTAATAATTTAGGCAGATTATGGACTAACCTAAACCAACAATTTATCACAAGAACAGACCGCGCTAAAGACAGCAGTCTTGGAATATCTTACGTGCTTGAGATCAACTAATTCAAAGTCATATTGTTACTCTATTTACCTGAAATAAAACGCTGAAAAGGAATGTTTTAAATAAGAAAATATAAAATTCAACTACCGAATAGGTAGTCGTCTTATAATTCCATTCATTGTATATGAAACTCGATGTTTATTTTGTTTGTAGCCCTCATAAATTAGTTCTGCTCGTAAAGGACAGACCCTTTACAAAAAATAAACACCTTTGAAGGAACGGCCGTTCCCAAGATCAATGAGGCGTGATTTCCAAACGCCAACTAATATTCATTAGCAGTTAGTTACATTTAACATGAAATATTTATGGGAGTATAAATTAAAAATATGAGCATAAAGTCCCAAAGTTCAACTGTCTATGAGAATATAAACATAATCGCAAATGCGGTCCGCTACACTAAGGATGTCAGTTTTGAGGTTCTATGACAAAAAATTGTTATGTGATCAACCCCCAAATACTTTAAATATAAAAAAATGAGAAATATCTATCAATGCCAATTTTAATGCCCTATGGTATATTTTATTGAATCTGCATTAAAACTATTTTTATCGATTCAACTCGGCTCCCCGCAAGATTAAATCCTCAACCTAGGAAGGTGGCTCAACGGTAGAGCGTTTACCTTTCATTCGAAAGTATTGGGTTCAAACCCCTGGGCCGCCTGTCTTGACTCAGGTTTTTCGTGGTTTTCTTGGGTCATACAAGTAAATGCCGGGACAGTATCATCCACGAAATTCCATTATCCAATTTTCCTGGTCTTTCCTATCCTTACATTCTTGTTACTGGCTGAAGAAGGGCGGCGGATTTTTCTTTTAAATCGTCAATGCACCACTGCGTCCGTATATGAGCATTTTAAAAAGTACATTTAGGTGCACTTTTCTACAATTTATAACCTAAATGCATGAACACTTCGATGTTTTTATTAATAATCTTAATTAAACATCGAATAATGACCAAGAAAGATAATTCCCTAATTTGGTTTGAGAGGTATTTCTACAACTTTTGGTTTCTAATTAGACCAACAAAGTAAACGATAAGATTAGGTGAAAGTTTAAATATCTTTCATTATTGCCACTTTGTACACAATCAATTTTGGTAGTTTTTATGAAACAACAAGTAGGATAAACATCAGAGGCAGTATTGTATTATTATTAACTACAGGGACGCCTTGACAAAAAAACTCAAGCGATCTTGAATAATTAGACTGTGTCTACCAGTTAGTCTGATGAATGGATTAGACTTTTAACTTGCAATTATGTCGGCTAAGGTTTTTTTCTGTAAGATGTAGAAATTACACGCATAATTTTCTTGATTTATCGTTATAGCGCTTTACGCATGTAAACACTTAACATCACCATTTACGCCCATTAAAACGCAGAACAAGTTCGAGAATCATGGAGGTTTTTCGCAAGGTTATGTTTTCCCTTCCTGTTCTACAACCGCTTTATTATTATGGAAATAATTCAAATTCTGGTAGTTTTCCATTTCCCAGATTTGACGCAAACAGGCTATGACATATATACTTGTCTCCTTGTAAGATCCTAATCTTTACCTTTCAAATTTGGCTATCGACTCTTAAATCTGTGTACCTATAAGACCGGCGCAATTTTTATTCTTAAACATTGAACGCTTAAAAGCGAGAATGTATAAACAATGGCCGATTTGCAATAATTTCACTTGTCGGCATTCTGTACCAAAACTCAACACTAATTACCATGTCTACTTGCATTGTTATTATTTATGCTATCAGCGAATTGAGTTATTCATTTCTGTATGAATTTGCATTTCCACACATGAGGCCGTAACATATAAACATGCAAAGTTGTTTTCGTTTTCTGACAAAGCGAGGAACGTAGACTTTAGGGAAGTAAAATAGATATTGAAAAAACAATGGCTAGTGACTCAGCTGATAATTCGCATATACAGGTTTTCAATACAAAGCTACTTACTGACCTCAAAACAAGCCTTGATTTATACGCACACACGGTTAATCACAGACACCTCAATTGTAAATAAAGAAATAACTACTTCGATGCATTTTTGTTAGAACATGTTCATTTTTGCCATCCTAGGCTCATTCAACTGCATTTTAGTATTAAAAATAGTCCCAATGTCGGTAGGTTTTATTTACTTTTCGTGCTTTATATCAAGAGATCCAAAAAAAGTTGATCCTCGGCGGGCTGTGGAATGAAAAGTCACGTCTTTACTAGACTAAAGGAATGTTTATGATGTCAGATAAATTACTTATCTTTTTTTGATACGAATCTGACAGATTGTTAAAATGATTTTTAATACATTTCAAAGAGCATGCATTATTGAATTTTACTTTCGGAACGGTTTTCAAGTTGAGGGAGAATGGACTTATTCGATTCCTCCTTGTTTTGTGGAATTCCGAGAGAGGTATCCCAATGACATTATTACATACCGAAAATTTTATGCTTTGGTTAAAAATTTAGTCAGCAATTTTCGAGAAACTGGAAGTGTTGGAAGGAAAGAAGGGTCTGGTAGGCCAAAGAAGATATTACCTGCTTGAAACTGTAAGACAACGAATTGACGAGGTTAAAAACACCAATTAGACAATTATGCCAGCAAGTTGATGATTTAAGTTACGGTACATGCCTCAGAATATTGAGACAAGCTTTGCATCTGCATCCTTACCGATTTATTTCCGTTCAGGAGCTTTTAGAACAGGATTATCCAAAAAAAGTTTAGTTTTGTCGTTGGTTTTTGGATAATCTCAATGATGCGCAATTAAATTTAACCTGTTTTACCGACGAAGCCTGGTTTTACCTTAATGGGTATGTTAATTCACAGAATATGCGGATTTGGAGTAGCGAGAATCCACACGATACAATTAAAGCTCCCCTTTATCCATAGAAAATAGGAGTCTGGGTTGGAAAGAGTCGTTGTAGGTTAGTTGGGCCAATATTTTTCGAAGGCACGCTAACTGCAGCAAGGTACAGGAACTAATTATTGCAACCTTTCTTAAATGAACTTCACGATGACGAGCTACGGGATGGTTTTCTGCAACAGGATGGCGCAACAGCTCATGCAGCTGCAGATACAATTAATTTTTACGTGAATATTTTGATACCGAATGATTAGTAGGAATACTGAACACCCTGATCCCCTCGCTCTTGTGATATTACTGTTTTGGACTTTTCTCTAGGGCCCTATTTAAAAAACACCATTTTTAAAACTCCAGTTAATGATTTAAACGAACTGAAACTTATAATTGAAAGAAACTGTCAAGCAATTAACAACTCACCTCAATTATTACAAAATGTTTTTGAAGGTATGAGAAGACGAGTTCAGAAAATGTTTGGAGGAAGAAGGCAGACATTTTCAACATTTGTTGTGATCATTACATTAGTTCAGGTTTATTCATTTCTTTTACTGTTGCTCAATAAAAAATTTCTGCTCCTAAAAATGACATTTCATTATTATTTAATTACAGCTAACACAACCTAACCTAAAATTGACATTATAAACATTCCTTTAGTCTAGAAAAGACGTGACCTTTCATTCCACAGCCCGCTGGGGAACAGCTTTTTTTGGATCTCTGGATACACATTTCGACATGCAAAATGTCATTTTCAAAAGCAATTAATATTATAAATATTTGTAGGCAGCGAAACAGCATATTGGATCTTGATTTCTGACTTGGCTCAAGGTTTTCTTTTCAAAATCTTCCAATAGCGGCGAATTTATGAGCTCAATTTGTTCATTCATTAAAAGTGCAGAGGCGGATTAACCTGGCTGGGGGCCCCTGGTGACAAACTTTACGGGGCCCTTAAAAAGTGTTTGCATATTACAAAAAAAAAACAGTCTAAGGCATCACTTTAAAAATCATAATTTAGTATATTCTCTTCAACTACTATCTTCGTAGTTTTCATAATCAGCTTCTATGGTATTTTCAGCATTTATTTTCTTTAAACAGTTCTTCTTTATTAAATTTACTTGCGAATTAAACAAAATACAATCTCATAGTTGAATAACAGGAACGCAAAAACCAAAAGTAATGGTATTCAGGGGTGATTAGACAATTCGATAAAAATAGTAATATGGCAGACATCAGAAGATCAGAAAAAGAAATACTTTTCCTAGGTTAAGCGACATTGTTCTGGGTCTTATCAGAGATCCTACTTGTGAAATTGATAAACATTGGAAAAATTGGACACACATCGTTAAGGTTGAACAAAAGTATGCTACAAAATATAAAATCCTTTAACCTTCCGAGGGCCCATGGGGTCATACAGACCCCAGAACTTTCACAAATCGCGGTAATTTTTAAATATTAATTAATATTGCGAGGGCCTCTGGTGTAAATTCAAGTTATAATGTCTACCAACCGTAGCTTGCGCCAGCTCCCCAAAGTCCATTTAAAGGCCATCGTGCAACAAATCAAAGTGTGGTTAGGGTCTGTCTGACTCCAGAGTGCCTTTCGCGTATTTTACTGTTCTTATTACACATGTTACATTGTTGTCGAGTTTTTGCAATTTTGGTAAGTAATTTTAACCGTTTAAATGTTTAATAATAATAATAATGAGCTATACATATGTTTTCTCTCAGAAAATATGGCTAAAGTTAACAGTGATTGGGAACGAAGTCGTTCATTGGCAGAGAAAGAGCTGGAAGATGAGATAAATAACTGTTTTTTAGACGAGGAAGAGGAGAATCTCTTCTGTGGTGCAGATACAGACGGAGACTCAGATTATATTGAAGAACAAGACATTTCAGAAGTGAACAGAGCGAAGAAGAAGAGGAGGATCTACAAAAACCGGAACGGGCATGTTCAAGTCGACTAACAGTAATAAAAGGGAAAAATAATTACAAATGGAGTTTGCAAGCACCAGAAAGGAGAGGAAGGCACCCACAGAAAAATATAGAATCATTTATGCCGAGAGGGGAGGCTCGTAAAGTAAATAGTCCATTGGAAGCGTGGTCTCTCTTATTTGATCACGAAATTTTGGTTGCAGTTGTTGTTCATACCAACGAAGAAATTATGCGAGCTATGAGTTCAGTAGATAATTTGCAGACTTACCAGAGTAGAACTGACATAACAGAAATTCGTGCTTTGATTGTACCGCTCCATTTATCCAGAGTAAAAAAATCAGCCTTTGTTAGTACTGAAAAATTGTGGTCAAATAACCACGGAGTCTCATTGTTTAGGGCAACCAAAAACGCTTCAAATTTTTAACTTCTTGTTTAAGGTTTGATAACAAAGAAACTCGTGCAGAACGAATTATTGATAAATTAGCCCCTATCAGGCAAATATGGGTCAAATTTATCTCCAAATGTCGTAAATTATACACACCACATTCTTATTGTACAATGGATGAGCAACTGATGGGATTTTAGAGGTAGATGTCTATTTCGCATCTATCTAGCGTCCAAACCAAATAAGTACGGCATCGAAGTAGTTTTGATGAACGACTCTCGAACATGGTATATGGCCGATGCTATATACCTTATGTAGGAACAGTACTAACGGAAGATAACGAGCCAGTTCCGTCATATTGCAACACTGTGTTGTGACTGCGCCGAATAAAAACCTACTATTTTGAGGGGCCGGTTAACATTTATTTTCTGGAATAGTTATATTTTGTTGTCATTAATGCATGACATGGTGATCTACCTTCTTGTATTTCTAATTATTAACTTCGTATTCTTACTATTTAAAATTCATGTTTACCAAATCTGAAGCTATGTTTAATTTTGTATTGTATTGCATTTTCAAATAAAAATTTATAAAATGACTATGTACTGTGTTTACAAACTCTAATTAGATTATATAAGTAACTACACTATGGTGTATCTCAACATACACCAAATTTCCATTTTTAGTATTTGCAAGTCCTTCAAAAACAATTTTTTTAATGGGGTTCGTCCAGACCCCACTGTGCCTTCTATGTGCATCACAAAGAACGGTGCCCTAGGAAGGTTAATAATTAATTTAGGAGCTGCTTCATCTTCTGATACCTCAGGATTTAGTGACATCGAGTCGGAGCAAACTAATCAAATAAAATAAAATGTAGATTTGCATTTAATAATATTAGAAAATCGTGTCAAATTTAGGAATTTCTAGTTGTATAACACATTTATTTATCCATTTTCCATTAATTTTCCTGGATACGTTCTTTTTCGCCTACCTGCAACGACCCTAACACTTGCAGCTTGCTTTAAGTCAACAGCTTAACATTGGCTACTAAAAGTTTGGTACAACTATACCACATTTATTTTTGTTCAATTTTGAAAAATTGTTGTAGTTAATCGGTTACGACATAGGTCCATCATTAGATCAGTTTCAACACATGGCATGTTAACAATTATCATTTTATGGTCATTATCCTCTTGTTCTTCTTCTACTTCTTCTTCTTCTACTTCTTCTTTCTCTTCTTCCTCTTTCTTTTTTTTCTCATTTTATTTACGGTATACGACAGTCAACCTCTTACAAATCAATAGGTACATAATTTTTTTAAGTGGTTTTAGGGATTTTATTTCCTCTCTTATAACTGCCTTTATTTTAACTAACTTATCTTTTAGATTAATTATATATGTTTTGATGGTCTGCCTTTCTATTCTCGTATTTATATATTGATTGATCTGACGTGTCTCTAATCGCATTGAATTTTCTTCTAGGAAACAGTCTCTTCTTGGACATCTTTTGTCTGCGAAGAATTTTATTTCCCCCTTAGTCTAACATTTAGGTCCCCGATATATTCATTATAAAGACGTCTTCTAATTCAGCACTAGTAGTTCGATCAGACGCAAACAGAGCAGTATTTATAAAATTGTTATGACTCATTTACATTCCTGCTTGTACGTTTCTTATTCTTTCAATATTATGATCTATGTAACATTGATAAACTGTATCGATGTTAGAATACATTCTATGTTATCTATACTGTTTCATGGATCAATTACGAACATACACGTTTGCACTAAATGCTTTTATGTTTTAGTTTTTTACATAATGATTTTGTATCAACACGATTGAACGCGTTTTGATCTCTAATCTTTAATCTCTTAACATCTTCACCATAACAACATTACACAATCGGGTTCTAAAAAAATACCTTTTCCGTTATAGAATTAATTTTATTAGCTATTATTTTTAGGTATATTTTATACCCAGATATTATTTAGTGTGGTATAATGGGGTCCTTATACTTAGAACATTTGCTCCTATATCCCACTTTGTAAAATGATTTTGCATTGCCCATATACTACACATAAAACACAATGATACTTACCTTGGTTTGCATCGAACTAACAGTAATTATTGAAATTTTAATATGTAGATATTGAAAGATTCTGTGTTCTGTATCACAAAGAAACATTAAAAAAAATACCTTTCAGTATTTTTCACTACTACAGATTTGTGCCAGAACACTTTATTTTGGTTTTTAATGATTTATTGTTTCTATTAGTTATGAACTATTAACAACAAACACCGTAAGCGCAGTTGGAAAAGAAATGTATCGTATTCCATGTATTTGTTGCAAGTAAAGTCTGATTAACACCTATTTCTGTTAGTATTTTTGGAGATACTAAAATTATGTTTTATATGTATTAACCAGAATAATTTGTTGTTTGTTGTAGTTTTCATATTTTACTACTTTCAATATCAGAAACTGTGCTATTTTTTGTATTATTAAAAATTTTTACACTTTTCATTTTTGGATTTTATGTAAAATTCTTAGTTCGTGCCAACCAGTCTAATGTTTTTAAAACATTTATCATACGAAGGTTGTTCTATTCGAAGCAAAACGATTGAGGTCGTTTCCGGAGAAACCGGAACTAGTAAAAATTTGAATGTCACCTTAAATAATACCAAATTCTGCTTAATTTGCCTATTAAAATTCCATGTGGAAACCTTAAAAAATAATAACAAAAATAGGAGTTTCATTTACATCTGATCTATTGCCTCCTGATTCTTGATTGTAGTTTCATACCTAATGTACAAGAAATTTTCTCTTTAAGAGGATAATAATAAAATAAATCAATAATAATTTTAAACTGATAGTTCAGCAAACATTTAGGAACATGTACGTAGTTTTGACAGATAGATTGAAAAACTGTAAACAGATTTAATTACAGTAATTACTGAAATTTTTAAATAACTTTATTATATGAATTTGGTCACCTATCGCACACTATCACCAGCAATAAGGTCATGTGTAGGAAACTGCCGAATGTGTTCTACCTATACATACAATAAATAAACTCACTTGATATTAATTTCTAGAGGTTGACTATGAGATGAGCCAAATTCAATAGTTATGATTTTCTTAGATCATACCTTTCATCGTGTCGTTGGTTCTCGTTATGTTAAGTTAGGTTTAGGATAACATAGATTGTGCTGGTTTAGAGTACGTTACACAAAATATTATTTTACGTTAGGTTAAATTACTGTAAGTTGGGTTACATTAGGTTACGTTGTAAGATTAAAAATGGAGGCAAAAAGAAAAAAGATTGAAAGGATAGAGTTAGAGATGTTGGCGGAATTCAGCAGAAGATCCAGTCTGAACTCCCCCAGGTACAACTGAGGGGTCTTCCAGATTGGATGAAGAAGAGGTATTTGTAGAAGAAACGGTAAATGCAGGAAACAGCTCTAAGGAAGGTCCATGCGAAACATCAACCAAGACCGGGAAGGGAAAATTCAAGAGAATGAGACTCGGACACCAGAGGAAGGAGATGATACACCTATTATCCTAAAGAATGAACTAAAAACACTAAAAGCATTGCAGGGCATGTTAGAGGGCGTAGTAAAGGAAAATGACAACTTGGTAGAACTAGTAAATGAAACCCAGAACACAAAGATACAAATAAAGGAAGCGGTGAATAGGCTCAAGTACTGGGTAACGAAAATGAATATAGAGGCAGTCGGAAACACTATAACGAAATTGGAAGAGTATGAAGAAGAACAAATACAACATATGAAGGACACAAGTGAAATACAAACAAAAGAAACGGGGACACAGACGATGAATAAAGTAGACTAGAGGAAGGAGGAAGAAGCTATCAAGAACAGAATAGAAAAGCTAATGGAAACAACAGGGGATATTCAACAACTCACAGAAACCGTAGAACTCCAGTGGTCGGAAGATATGTACAGCAATCAAACAATAAAGCTAAAAGAGGTCCTAGAGAACGAAGAAGAGGACATGATCCTCATAATAGACGCCAAAAAGAAAAAGGACGATTCAATAAGATAAGATAAGATAACGGAAGCAGATCCACAAATAAAAGCAGTAATTAATGGAGAGAAACGTATACAATGCGGCTTTATCAGAATAGAAAGCAGCTTCACGATTATTACCGAAGAACACAATAGAGAAAAGCAAAATTCCAAACATATCTATGTAATAAGCGGAGAGGAAGAAAAACAACAGGGGCAATATGTAGAACAAATATATAACAAACTGACAAAAATCAAAATCATTATAGAAGAAAACGGCAAGAGAAACATCGTCTGCGTAATAAACGTAGAAGGAAAAGAAACAATTCTAAGGAAGAAAGTACAATACACATTCAAAAAGGAAATTAAAACGAAAACATACGTAAGGCACGGGAACAGACTGGAAAACAAAGGGAAAACCATAAATGACCAAGAATGGCGAACCCAGGGAAGAAACAAGAAGAGAAAAACAAACGAGACAGTAATTATAAAAACACAAGCAGACCCTGGAAAATCCTACGCAGAAACGGTTAGGGAACTAAAGCGCAAAATACATAGATATAGACAAAATGGGAATACAAGTAAGAAAAATAGAAAAGACAGAGAAAGGAGACATAAGGGTGAGAATAAGAGGGAAAGAAGAAGAAGGAAGAAACTTCGCAAGAAAGATAGAGGAGGAATTAGGAGGGGAAACAAAAGCAGAACTGCAAACAGCAAAGAAGTCCTTCATCATATTAGATGTAGAAGAGGATATAGAGGAGAGCGAAGTAAGAGAAGCGATAGCGAGGGAGCTACAGCAAAAATTAGAGGGAATAACAAACTGCACTATAAACTTATCACAGAAGTTAAACAAACAAAGCCTAAAATACGCAATAGTTGTAATGCCATTAGAAGAAGCTTACAATATTATAAATAAGGGCAGAATAAAAATAGGCTGGTCGAGATGCGGGGTAAAAGAATTTGTAACACCAAAGAGGTGTTACGATTCGGGCATGATGCTACGTACTGTAAAAAGGAAAAGAGGGAAAAAATATGCTATAAGTGTGGGCAAGAAGGGCACACATTAAAACAACGTGTCAATGAGGCAAGATGTTACATATGCCAAACCAAAGGGCATAGAGCAGAAAGAGTTTGCCCCAACTTTAAAAGGCAAACAGAAGAAATGAGAAAAGAACGATGATAACAAAAGCAACACTACATCATGAGAGTGTTGCAAACTAATCTAGGAAGAGCGGTAGCTGCTATGAATTTGATTCATCAGACAGCAATAGAAAAAGAAGTAGATCTCTGCATAGTGGCAGAACCAAACGTAAAGATGAGGAAAGCAGGGGATTCGTAGGAGTGGAACTAGCAGAAGTGACAGTATGTGCTTGCTACTGGTCACCAAATAGAACAATTATTGAATTAGAAACGTACCTGCAAGAACTAGATAGATATGTCTGGACACAGAAAAAAGTAATAATTGCAGGCGACTTTAACGCGAAGGCCAGGGCATGGGGAGCGCCAAGAGAAGACCGAAAAGGGGAACTGATTTTAGAATGGATGGCGAGCAGAGATTTAGTGATAGTGAATGACGGGATAAAACCAACATTCGTCAGAGGGGCATCAGAAACACACATCGACCTTACTATGTGTTCGGAGAGCATAGCGAATAGGATACACAACTGGACGGTAAGTAACGAGGAAAATCTGAGTCTACATCAGAATATATATTATGAACTGAAGGCAGAGGAAAGAAAAACAGGAGACGTGATAGCCAAGGGCTGGAAGGTCACCACAGATCTCCTGCCGGACTTCAGGAATAACCTCCAAAGAGAGCTAACTAAAATGACCGAGCCGAACGCCATAGAACTTATGAGAGCTATGTAAGCAAAATGTAAAAGCAAAGGCGGAAAAGAGGCCTATTGGAGGACTAAAAAAATTGCAGAAGTTAGAAAAGGATGCCTACAAGCGAAAAGGAAAATGACGAGAGGAAATAAGGATAGCAAGCTAAGCATACGCCAAAAACTGGTCCTGAAAGCAGAATATTCAAAGGAAAGGGAAAAACTGAAGATTGAAATCATTAAGGCAAAGGAAGAAGCATGGATAAACTTATTGGAAGAAGTGGAACAAGATGTATGGGGCATGGGATATATAATCGTCACAAAAAAGTTGAAACTATTCCCACAAATAGAATTAACGGAGGAAAAACAGATAGAATTGGCGAAGCAGTTATTTCCAAAGCAGAAAATAGAGAGAGGAGAACCACTGAGGATAGATGAGGAAGAGGAGGTAGAGCCATTTACAGAGGAAGAACTGAAGGAGGCAGTTACCAGAATGAAGGAAAATAAGGCTCCAGGCCCAGATAATATCCCGCCAGGCATCATTAAGGAAATAGTTGAAGTTGAACTCTGACGGTAATCAAGAATGAATTCAGAACTGGAAAATATCCAGCGATGTGGAAGATAGCAAAGCTTGTGCTAATAGAGAAACCCAGGAAAAGGGAAAGCACGGAAAGGACATATAGACCCATATCGTTAAACACAATGGGAAAACTGTACTAACAATTAATAAATGGAAGACTTGGGAAAGAAATGGAAGAGAAGATATCAACAAGCCAATTTGGATACAGAGAAAAGAGATCGACCATCGAAGCTATTGAACAGGTCAAAGAGGTGGTGGATGAAATAAAACAGAAAGCAAGCAAGAACAGGAAAATGGCTATACTAATAACAATAGATATTAGAAAGGCTTTCAACACAGTACCGTGGGACGGTATAGGAAAAGCACTAGAAAGAATGAACATCAACAAAAGACTGAGAGTAACGATAGCGAACTATCTAAGTAACAGAAAACTGCTCGTATGGGAGAAAGGGGAATTGGATCTGTCTTGCGGAGTCCCACAGGGCTCAATAATAGGCCCTATTCTATGGAACCTGTACTACGACGAAGTCCTGCAAATGGAAAATAGGATACCATACGCAAAGCTATTATGCTTTGCAGATGACACGGCCGTGATAGTGGGAGCCAAAACGAAAGAGCAACTAATTACATTAGGAAACACGGCACTAGAAATGCTAAAACACAAGATAGGAGAGAAGGGCCTACAAATAGCAGAAGAGAAGACGGAGATAGTAATCTTGTATGGAGGCAGAAAAATGAAAGAAATTGTATTACAAATAGGTAGGAGAAACGGAAATAAAATCAAAACCGACCATATAGTACCTAGGAGTTTGGATAGACCACAACATGCACATGAAAGAGCATGTCAAGCAAACGACGTTAAAAGTGGATAAAACAATTACGGTTCTTTGCAGAGTGATGCCCAATATTAAAGGTCCTACTGAAAAAAAAAAGAAAGATTCTAAGCACTGTAGCGCACTCCATAATTTATATAATATAGGAAAAGGCCATAAAGCAGAGCAAATACAGGGGCATGCTAGAAAAACAGCAGAGAAGGCTGGCCCTTAAGATCGCCAGCGGGTACAGAACAATCTCGACGGAGGCAATCTTAGTAATCTCCTCAGTGATGCCGGTTGACCTGCAAGTGGAACAAAGAAAGCGTTTGTTTAGGAAAAACCGAAGAATAAAAAAGGAGATACATGCAGACATGATTATAAGGTGGCAAGAAAAATGGGAACGCACAACAGAAAAGGCTCAATGGACAAAGAAACTAATTCCACAAATAGGACGATGGACAAGCAGAAAACACGGCAAGATAGATTACTATCTAACTCAATATCTCAGCGGACACGGATGTTACAAATCGTACTCACGCCGATTCCACATAATAGAACACGTTCTAGGAATGCAGAAGATGGCAAGAAACTAGAACAGCACTGAGGATAGAAACAGGCGAAGAAATTAGAGTGGATAACACTATTGAACAAATGCTGGAAAGCGAAAAGAAATGGACAGCAATCCAAAAATACATACAGAACATCCTAAGTACTAAAGAAGAGCAAGAGAGAAGGGAAGGATAGCAACAACAAAAAAAACACATAAAGAAGTAAGGGAAAGCCATCACAATCCCGAAGTAATGCAAAGCGGTTCCAGGATCAGTGATTAGTGGATCGAGGAGGGGTTTTAGCCGGTGCGAGTCCGGCACTACCCAGACATAGAAAAGCGCTGGGTATGCATTAGCATTTCCCCTCCTCAAGAAAAAAAATATAACGTTACGTTACAGATTATGTATTTAACGTTAGGTTAAATAATGTTACGTTAGGTTTCGTAAGTCAGATTACGATAATTTACTTTGGGTTAGGTTATGATTGTATGATACAGCAAACTCTAAATTATCCGTGCTAATCACCGGATAGAAGATGATTACTGCTTCTTACAGAAAAAGAAATACCTTCGTATCTACTATACAGTATATAAAACTATTTCTGACGCGTTCAGCTGTTAACAATAGAGTACTGCATCCCCGCGCCTCCACTAAAAATACTGAAGCGTAAGTAAAAAAAAGTAGGGCCCAGATAATTCGCAAAACGTATAATCCGCGCACGTATAATTTATAATTTGCTGTACGCTACTGTAATTTACATTACGTCTGGTAGGTTAAGGTAGGTTACATTAGTTGAGTTAGATTAATTTACGTTACGGTACGTTTAGGTAATGTTACGTTCAAGATGTTAAATAAGGTTAAGTATCGTTGCATTAAGTTAGATTAGGTTACATTACGTTAAATTGGGTTAGGTCAGGTTACGTTAAGTTTGGTTAGATTAGGTTACCTCAGGTTAGGTTAACTTATATTTACTTAGGTTGTATTAGGACGGGATCTCGGTGGTCTATCGCAGAAACGCGTTGCCACTCGAGGTCACACTGAATTGCGCTTGTTCCGGCGTGGTTTCGAATCCCCGCTGGGGCGACCGCATTTCAGTTAGTTAAGTTTAGGGTGCATGCTGCATGAATGGTAGTGTGTAAGGGACCCCGCACCCCCCTGAAGTAATGCGAAAGCGGTTCCGGGGGGGGGGGAACGGTAGTATGAATGAATGAAAAAAAAAAAAAAGGTTGTATTAGGACGGGTTATGGTAATTTAAATTAGGTTACAGTATTGCATGTTGTGTTAGTTTATCACATCAGATTAGGTTGTGTTAAGTCAGGTTAGGGTACGCTCAGTACGCTCTCCTAATCGGGGACTTAAATGCTAAGTCGACCTATTGGGGCGGACCACGTACAGGCTACAAAGGACACACCATAATGGAATGGACAACGGAAACAGGCTTCATTGTACTAAATAGAGGAGACACCCCGGCCATTGAAAGGGAAAGTGGAAATTCATATATAGATATATCGCTGGCAAGTCCAAACATTGCCATGAGATGCAAAGACTGGAATGTCACTGAGGAAGAAAATTCAAGCCTACATAAAAACATACTGTTTTCTATAGAAAAAGGTAAATCATGTAGAAAAGAAATGTGGAAACACAAGATGGAAGACAACCGAAGAAAACATTCAAAAACTCAAGATAGACCTTAGGAGAAAACTAGCATACAGGGCTGAACAAATGACACCAGAGGAATACATAAAGGCGATACTGTAGAAGAATAGTGGATCGTGGTGTGTAATACTTTAATCTTTAAATAATAATGTACTTTTGATAGATTAATATTTAAAGGTATATTTGTAAAAAACGTTTGAAAGAACATTAAAAGTTACAATTCACTTGTTAATGAATTAATTTGCAAAACCACAGCAACTAGATGGATAAGTATTTCTAACACTCCCACTTAATGAAACATTGAAAGAAACCTATTTAAACACTAGTTAACATTATTTCAATTTTCATTACAAACTAAATTACAATTTACTAGTCCCATGTTTTTAGAACAGAACACATGTTTATCTTTTGGGACTGCTTTTGTAAGATTATCTGTTATCATACATTCAGTAGATAAGTACTTAATATTAACAGATCCATCTTGGAGTTTTTCGCGTACATAGTGGTGACGCACGTCTATATGTTTAGACCTTGCTTTAAAACCATCACATTCAGCAAATTTTATTACACTTTGGTTATCGCACATTATATTTACCGCGCTGTCACTTACTAAAGGTTTAAATTCTTGCGCGAATTGTCTGATCCACATCGCTTCTTGCACTGATGATGAAAGTGCCATACATTCCGCTTCCATACTTGACAAGGCCACTGTTGGTTGCCGCTTTGACCCCAATGAAACTGCACCGCCCCCAAGCTTGAATAGGTACCCTGTACATGAACGCCTTTTATCTACGTCTGACGCCCAGTCAGCGTCTGAATATCCATGTAAATCACCAGCTTGTGAATATTGTAGTTTTACATCTGCAGTACCGCGCAAGTACCGAAATATTCTCTTCACAGCCTTCCAGTGAGCTTCGCCGTGGTTATTATTAAAACGACTGACATCATTTATAGCAAACGCAATATCGGGTCTTGTGCCTTGTACCAGGTATAATAGGCTACCTACTGCCTCTTGATAAGGTATCTTACCTGTTAAATTATTATTATTTACCATCTCAACTGACAGCTTTTGATTAGGATCACTTGGTGTTGCAACTGGTTTACAGTTTTTCATGTTGAATTTGGTTAAGATTTCGTTTATGTATTTAGTTTGATCTAGACTGATTCCGTCTGAATTATATGTAATATTTAGACCAACACAGTTTTTAGCGTTGCCCATATCCCTCATTAGAAAGGTTTCACTTAATGAAGCTTTTAACTGATTTTTCATCTGCTCATCATTCCAAAATATCAGTAAATCGTCTACGTAGATGGCTACGATTAACTGTTTATTTGCACTGTAGTAAACACACGGATCTACCCGTGATTTTATCAAACCATATGATTTTAAGAATTCATCTAATTTTAAATTCCATTCTCTTCCACTTTGCTTCAAACCGTAAATGGCTTTACGCAACTTACAAACTTTGTTTGATTTGTCTTGGTAACCTTCAGGTTGTTCTAAATAAATTTCTTCATGTAAGTCACCTTGTAAGAATGCCGTGATTGCATCCATCTGATCAATGTTTAAGTTATTTTTCGCTGCAAGTGCTATTAAATAACGTATTGTTGCATATCTTACTACAGGTGAATACGTCTCAGTATAGTCAATCCCGTATTTTTGAGAACAACCTTTGGCTACTAATCGTGCTTTATACTTAACAATTTTACCATCATTGTCTTGTTTTGTTTTGAAGATCCACTTACATTTTATGGTCTTTTTGTTTTCTGGCAATTCTGTAAGTATCCATGTCCTATTTAATTCTAAGGATTTCATCTCCGAATCCATAGCTTCCTTCCAAAATTGTTTATCATTACTATTTAGTGCTTCTTCTACTGATTGAGGGTTTGTGTTATCATCAGTACTTGCTAAATATACAAAATCACTTAACCTTCGAGTCTTTCGAGTTCGATTTGATCTTCTCGGTTCTTCAGCAACTTGTTCTATTTCTTCTTCTGGGATGTATGACTCGTCATCTGAATTTATTTCTTCTGGTTCGTCGTTTTCTTCATCAATATCTTCTTCTTCATCGTGGTCGTTAGTTTCTCCCACTGAAGCTTCATTTTGTTTCTTCATCCTCGACTATTGATGAACTAACTATTTCTGAATTTGCTTCCAAGAATATAACGTCTCGACTGATTTTTATTTTCTTCGAAATTGGATCTATGCATCTATAGCCTTTAACAGTTTCAGAGTATCCGACAAAAATCAATTTTCTTGATTTTGGGTCCCATTTTTGTCTCTTTTGTTTCGGTATGTGTACCATTACTTCAGAACCGAACACGCGCATATGATCCAAACTTGGCCTTTTTTTCGACCATACAGTTTCTGGAATTTTGTTTTCCAATGCTGAACTGACCGAGCGATTGATAATATAGACTGCTGTATTAACGGCTTCAGCCCAATATGTTTTGTCTAGCTTGGCATCAAGCAATAAACATTTAGCCTTTTCGACTATGGTCCGATTTGCTCGCTCGGCTGTGCCGTTCTGCTGCGGTGTGTAGCTGTTAGATTTTTGATGAACTATACCGTTGACTTTGCAGAAATTTACAAATTCACGACTTTCATACTCGCCACCATTGTCTGAACGGATTACCTTTATTTTCTTGTCGGTTTGCGTTTCAACCATTTGCTTGAACTCTTTGAACATTTGCAGTACTTCCGATTTCTTTTCTAAAAAATAAACAAATATTTTACGAGAGTAATTGTCTATAAATGTTAGAAAATATTTAGAACCGCCTATGGAGGTTGTCTCCATGGGGCCACACACGTCTGTATGCACTAGCTCTAGAAGATCACTGGACTTCGATTCTGATGCTTTAAACGGTGCTCTAGCATGCTTAGCTTCTATACAGGTTTTACAGTTTTTTATACCACCTGAATCATCCGCGAAATTTATGCCGTCGGCTAGTCCGCTTTTCATTTTGCACAGATCTGCGTAGTTCAAGTGTCCCATCCGCCTGTGCCATTTCAAAACACTTTCGGACGTCGGGGCAAACATACACAACCCTTGTTCACTTTTAAATTTAAACACGCCAGATGATGGATTTGTATAAGCAAGCAATGAATTGTTTTTATTGTAAACGCTGCAACCGTTTTTATCGAATATGACTTTATTCTCGTTTTCAATGATTTTCGCAACCGATAGTAAGTTCACTGACAGTTCGGGCACTAATAACACATTTTTAACTTCAATGTCATTGTCATTTATACGTAACATTGTGCTTCCACAACCGGTAACTGTCATCTTATCACTATTTGCAACAGTAATGTCTTTAATCGGTGTTTCTTCTATATTATGTAACCAACTTGCTACTGAGGTCATATGGTGCGTCGCACCGCTGTCGACGTACCACTCGCTATTTTCTTCAGTGCCTTTACAGGAATAAACTCCTGCTCTAAAAGCTGACTTTCCTTCACCTTTGTTCCCAGGTTTTTTAGTCTTCTTATGCCAGCATTCGGATGCTTTGTGATTTTTCTTTCCACAAATATAACATTTAAAGATTCTTTTATTGTTCTTCTCTGGCTGTTGCTTCTTTCCTGTTCCTAAAAAAGCTTTATTTCGAACCTCATTCTTATACGAATAGTCGCCTTCCAGAAGTTTTGATTTGATAGCATCAGCAGTAATGTCGATACCACTGCTTTCAATTCCCATAATTAGTGGTTTAAAATCATCACTTAATCCGGCTAGGAGTATTGCACCTATCCAATTATCAGTTATATTAAAGCCTACGCCCTTTAATTTATTTCCCGTTCCGATGATTTCGTTAACGTATCCTGACATGGATTCATAATTGTCTAATTTAGTAGTGATTAGCCTCCTTAGCAAAGCAATTTGTCGTGTTAAACCCGTATTATCGAACAAATTTTTTAAATGCTTCCCATATTTCTGACGCTGTATTCAACGTTTGAATATGTACATATAGTGATTCATGCAATGATAATGCTATATGCGCCTATGCCTTTTTGACTTTTCCTTCGTCTTTTTCATCGCATGGCGATTTGATACATTTTTCCAGTCCATGAAACTCGAGCAAATTTTCAATGGCAAATTTCCACGTGAAATAATTCTCACTTCCCTTTAGTTTCTCGATCGTTGTTCCTTCGTTTCCTGACATGTTGAAATTTTTCTTTTTTTTTCGCAACTGATGCAATTTTCAACTGTCAAAAGCTTCCCGTTTTTACAACAACACTACCACAGTTAATTTTCATGCCTCTGGGCCCATAACCTGTAGAAGAATAGTGGATCGTGGTGTGTAACACTTTAATCTTTAAATAATAATGTACTTTTGATAGATTAATATTTAAAGGTATATTTGTAAAAAAAACGTTTGAAAGAACATTTAAAAGTTACAATTCACTTGTTAATGAATAGATTTGCAAAACCACAGCAACTAGGTGGATAAGTATTTCTAACAGATACAAGATAGCTGTGCAGAAAACCTAGAACCGATATACAGAAGCACAAGAAGAAAACCCGTTTACTGGTGGAACCAAGACATAGCCCAGAAGCGGAAAGCCTGCATGAGGAAAAAGAGGGACACGACAAGACTAAACAGAAACCAACAGACTACTCCAGACGCACGACAAAGGGCAAAGACGGACTACATAACGCCACGGGAAGAATATAGGAAAGCGATCAATCAAGCTCAGCAGAGTAAATGGAGGGAACTCGTCCAAGAAGTAGACAATAATCCATGGGGGCAAGGATACAGAATTGCAACAAACAGAGTAAATATCAGGCAAAGGGTGAAGCTGAGTAAAACAGAAAGAGTAGAAATAATAAGAGAACTCTTCCCAACGCGTCAAATTAATAATTGGGAAACCATCGACGTAACACGAGTAACGCCTTTCAGTAGAGAAGAAATGGGAAGAAGCTGCCAGGAAAATAAAAACAAAGAAGGCCCCGGGGCCAGACAGACTAACAGCAGAAATAGTCAAAACGGCCATTGAAGCCGACAAAGAAACAGCACTCGCCATAATGAACAGCCTTTTGAACCACGGAATCTTCCCCAACGCATGGAAGAGATCTGAAGTATGCCTCATCGAAAAGAGAAGCAGCGAAACCTAGCAAACGAAGAAGTACGACCGATATGCCTACTGGACGTGTTTGCAAAACTCCTAGAATGGATGCTAGACTAACATCCGAGCTGGAAGAGAAGGGAAATATCTCTGGAAAGCAGTACGGATTCAGGAAAGTTAAATCCACCATCGACCTCATGAAAGTAATTAAGGAGCAAATCATCAGCATAAAAGAAAAAGCTTATAAAAATAGGAGCTTATGCCTGCTTATAACGATGGACATAAAAAACGCCTTCAATTCGGTCATGTGGGAGGAAATTATAAAAGAGCTAAAGAGGGGAAATATCAACGGCTACCTCACAAGAATGATATGTAGTTACCTTAACAATAGAACGCTAACGATAGAGGGAGATACGGAATACCAGATGAGATGAGTATCTTAGGCCCGCTGCTGTGGAACGTTACCTTCGACGAAGTGGTACGAACCGAGATGCCGGAAGGGGTGGATATTCTCTGCTACGCAGATGATATCGCAGTCCTAGTAACCGCTAAAACGGTGAACACTTTGAAATGCTATGCGGAAATAGCACTGCAGAGAATATCAAACAACATAAGCAAAAAGAAACCAACCCTAACCGCAGACAAAGCTGAGATGGCTATTCTTTACGGAGGAAACAAGGTAAAGGAAATCGAAATAAAAACGGAAAACAACACAATAAGGAGTAAAGAATGGTTAGAGTACTAAGGTGTTATCTTCGAAAGAAATGCAGGAATGAAGCAACACATCGCTTACATTACACAAAAAGTAGGCAAAACAACAACTGCCCTAACCAAATTGATGCCAAACATCGGGGGCACTAGGCAGTGTAAAAGGAAACTGTTAAGCGCTGTGGCATACTCCACTAGGTTCTATCCAGCCCCCATACCGGGGAAAGCAACCAAGCATCGGAAAAACAACGAAAGCTCACGATCGCCGTGACTGGCGCGTATAGAACCTCCTCAAGGGAAGCCTTGTAGGTTATAGCCGGGATGAAGCCCATGGAACTCATGGTGGAAGAGAGAGCCAAAGGATACGGGGGAAACAAAGACAGGAAGAAGGGAATCGCAGAAGAGATAAGTACCAAATGGGCCCGGAGCTGGAGCACGGGCACAACAACAGCATACTGGCCGAAAAGACTAATAAAGGACCTGAAACCTTGGCTGGAAAGGAAACACGGGGAAGTAAGCTTCAACCTGACACAACTGCTGACAGAACATGGTAGTTTTATGACGTACAAGAAAAGAATAGGGAAATCGGAAGAAGAGAGATGCATCTTCTGCGAGTACGAAAGGGGGACGCCGGGCACACATTTTTCCAATGCGCTAAGTTCGACACAGCCCGAAGAGACACGCATCGGAAAGTGGGAAGAGACATAACACCAGACAATGTCATCGAGACTATGCTACAGAACGTAGCTAACTGGGCAGCGGTATCAAAAATGGCTAAAATAATAATCAAGGAGAAGATTGAACAAGATGTATGAGAGTAACCCGGGCACATACACCACTAAATGTTTTGCCCAGGGTAAACATGTCCAAGGTACTAATGTAAAGATAAGTGCTAGTAATGGCACAGTAGTAAGTAAATGTCACCAGGTGTATATGTATATATGTAAGCATGGTTTGTGTAGGCGTATGTATGTGTTAGTGAAGACGTATATTTAAGAAAGCTATTCGACGACTCAGGTCCCGATGTAATGGGTATCCGGTTCCAGGGTCTGGGGTCAAGGTTACGCTCAGTTAGTTTACATTAGATTAAGCTACTAGATTGGATTATGCGAAACTAGGTTAGGCTATAGTATAGTAGATTAAGTTGATTTAAGATAGGTTGCAGTATTGTACGGTATATTATTTTATCACGTTAGATTGGGTTACGTTAGATCAGGCTAAGTTGTCGTTGGTTAAGTTACGCACAGTTAGTTTACTTTAGGATACTATACTTTGGGTTAGGTTAGGTTATGTTACCGTATGTTACGTTAGTGTAATTAACGTTAGGTTAGATTATCCTTAGTTAGTTTAAGTGATATTTGTTTAAGTTTACTTGAGGTTAAACCACTTTAGATTAGGTTATGTTACGTTAGGTTAGGTTATGTTCTTCCCCAAAGATGACCCCATAGCGTGGAACTATAGGAGAGTCGAGCAAATACTAGCATTTACAGAAGAAGAGGTAAGTCTGGCGGCAACCAGAATAAAACCAAAAAAGGCTCCAGGGCGGGATCACATACCTCCAGAAATAGTAAAAACGTTCGTAAATAATCAACAAGAATACTGCCTAAAAGTGCTAAACAATTACCTAAGTAACGGAAAGTTCCCAGTGGAGTGGAAAGCGGCTAAGTTAATACTAATTGAAAAACCTAAAAAGGCCGAATATGGAAAATCTGCCTACAGACCAATATGCCCTTTAAACTCTAAGGGGAAACTCATGGAAACCCCTAATATGCAGGAAGAACTGCGTGAGAAAGCAGAGTTAGCCGACTATCAGTACCGTTTTAGACCAGGAAGGTCCACGGTAGATACAATGGAAGAGATAAAAAGAATCGCCGAACAAGTGAACAGAGGACCGTATAAAAACAGGGAGTTTTGCGTGCACCTGACGCTGGATGTGCGGAACACCTTCAACTCGGCTGTATGGGAAAACATAATACAAGAGCTGGAGGAAAGAAGTCTTCAGCTACCTTATAAATAACATCTGCAATTATCTCGAAGAACGCAAATTACTCGTAAGAGATAACATGAGCTTACAGCTGACACGTGGCGTCCCCCAAGGCTGGGTCCTTGGCCGGACGCCTTGGAACGTATATTACGACGGAGTGCTACAATTAGAATTGCCAGAGGGAGCCACTGTCATCGGGTATACCGACGACCTGGCGTTAATAGTGAGCGGAAAGACCGCAGAAGATATAGAAACAAATACAAATGAGGTAGCAAGAAGAATAAGGACGTAGATGGCAACAAGAAAGCTTAAGTTGGCATCACAAAAAAGCGAAGCGGTAATGCTGGTAGGGAGGAGGAAAGTACAGAGAGTAATGATTTCGATTGACAACACACAGATACGGCGAGAGCTATAAAATACTTGGGAATAGTCTTTGAAAAAGGTGTAAAAATGACAGAACACATCAAAACGATAACGGAAAGAACAGAGAAGATAGCAGTAGCGCTAAGGAAAATCATGCCATAGGGGGGGCAAGAGCAACGAAAAGAAGAACTTTGGCATCCGTCATATATTCAGTAATCCTATATAGAGCGCCCATGTGGAAAAAAAGCGATAGGAATACGTAAGTACAAAGAAATGCCGATAAAAACCCAAAGAAGAGTACTTATAGGCATATGCAGCGGCTACAGAACAATTTCTGCCGAGGCCCTACAGGTCATAAGTGATAATCCTCCAATAGACCTCTTGGTGGATGAAAGATATCGGATACATCAGGAAAGAGACAAAACAATAAAAGAAATAAAAGAGGATACAATCAATAAATGGCAGACAAGATGGGTAAACCTGGCTGAGAAAGGACAATGGACAAAAAGGACATTAAAATATGGAACGGAAGGAAACACGGAGAAAAGAATTACTACCTCACACAAATTTTAAGTGGACACGGCGAATTTAACAACTGCCTGAAGAGATTCAAAATCAAGGAAACAGAAAAGTGCTGGTACTGTAATGAGAGGGACGACGAAAAACACACTTTTTGCATGCCACAGGTGGGAAAGGCAAAGAACAGAAACAGAAATAGACATCGGCACAAGAGTAACTGCAGAAAACGATGTAATGGTTATGCTCCAAAACGAAAAGCATTGGAATAAAATAGCGAGAATGGTGACAAAAATAATTAAAACAAAGGAACAAGAAGCAAAGATGAGGCAACGGGCGGCACAATAGTACTGAGCGAACCCAGGAGGGAACATCTTGAAGTAATGCCACGGCGATTCCGAAATGGAACGCGACAGGGAGGGGCTTTAGTGGGTAGAAATCCCACAGTACCTTGCGAAATTGAACTACTTCCCGCAGGGTTCCTTTTGTAGGTTTCCCCGCCAACATAAAAAAAAGGTTAGGTTTAGGGTTGCCAGGTTCAAAACTTGAATTCGCAGGACAAGGTTTAAAAAACAGGACAAATTCCAAAAAAACAGGGCACTTTTTGTTTATTTATTATAACACTACAAAATACTAAAATAAACTTTAAAATACAAAAAACGGAAACTTAAAAATATAGCTTTACTTAGTTATCTATAAAACAAACATCCTTTTTTTGAAAACGCATATTTTTTCTGATTTTGCAGCTTCTAATAACTTTCTATTTTGGAGCGCATGGTAATACAATTGTTTGCATGAGAAACTAAAATTAGTCTTTATTTGAAGTTCAGATTTGCTCCACAAGTAGCCTGCATCGACAATCTGTCCAGGATGCTGTGCATAATGAAGAAACCCTTTCTGAATCAGCATTTGCCCCATATATTGAAAATATAAACTGAACTATTTGAAAAAAAATTTCATTCCATTTTTCGACTACAAAACCATCAACTGTACATGCCATGAGACATGCCACACATAACTCTTCATAGAGATTGTGAAAATTTACCTCAAGCGATAATTTAGTTTCTATTTTCATGACTGACTCGTATGTAAATGTCTGTTTTAAAGAAAAAATATCAAGTTTAGACAACAAGTTCTTTTCAGAAAAATCAAATTTAGAATCTAAACAAGAAGCAACATACCGATAAATCTGCAAAAACAAACTACGGGAATGCCATAAGGAAAAGTTGTTATCCTCGACGAGGCCAACAACATATCCGGACTGCAAATCGAAAAATTTTCCGGGTGCCTTCTTTTTCCATTAACTTATTATTTTCAATCATCTGTCATTTTATTCTGAATGAATATTTCTTTATGAAACTAAAGGATCAGACGCAGAATTAAAATACCTTTCGAATAGGATGTCACTTGACCCCCATTGCCATTTAAAAAATAGTTCAAGATGGCGCCTAGCCGCCATTTTAAAAGTTATAATATTTCATTATGTACTAAAAGTCCCATTAAAGCACACAAACTTTTGTGAAGAAATATCAAGTCGTTCAAAAGTTAGTGGGGGTTGGGGGGCGTTTTACGACCGCACTGTATACTACATTATATAGTATAAATTATATAATAAAAATTGTGTAGTACAAATTATATAATACATTATACAGTAATTTATTCCTGCGAAATTCAGGACGGTTGGTAATCCTAGTTAGGTTATGTTACATTACTGCCTGTTTGTTAGTCTAGCTCGCGTTAGATTACATTACCTTATGTTAGGTTGAGCTAGGGGCCTCGGTGGTCTAGCGTGGCAACGCGTTGCCACTCGAGGCCAAGCGAATTGTAGTCGTTCTGCTGTGGTTTCGAATCTCAGCTGGGGCGACCGCATTTCGCTTAGTTAAGTTTAGGGTGCATGTTTGCATGAATGTTTAGCGTGTAAGGGACGCCCGCACCCCCCTGAAGTAATGCGGTTCCGGGGGGGGGGGCGGTAGTATGAATAAATGAGAAAAAAAAGGTTAGGTTGAGCTACGTCAGGTTAAATTACGATAAAACAGGTTATTTTACGTTAGATTAGGTTAGGCTATGGTAAGTGCGTACGCATTATGCGTACAATTATGTTACCTCAACAACACAAACTGTCAAGTTCTTTGTTAAAAGGTTTTCATGTGTCAATTAAGGTCGTTTTGAATATTTGTTAAAGTGACGCGTTAATGATAGATTGATTACCTTCATACTTCAACATTTTGCCTATTAACGTATTATCTTATGAAAATTATTACGATACTTCTTATTTGAATTTTATGAAAATGTATTACAATATCTAAAATGTGCAAAAGAAATAAATTTTGAATAGTGTCGCCTATGTAGTACCTGCACGCCGCTGTTGGGCTGTATTCAATGAAACGTTGCTTATATTTCACCTTCAGCGAAAATATAACCAAAAATTAAATTAAAATACTACAGAGCTCCAGAAGTACGAACAACTTCTGAGGCAAATATTTAAATAGGGGGTAACGTCTTTGAGAATCCTTTTGTGAACATCAGTTTATTCAAATTATTTTGGGATCCTATACACAATGTTTCTAACTATTAATTTTGTGGCACTTATTTGAAACATTCTGCATTCGTTGTAAGAAGCAGTTTTCTAGAATTGTATTTGCATTTGTACGTAAATGGTTTTTAAATTTAAAGTAAGTTGTTCGAGTTTGTAAAAATATCTGTTTTTTATTTTTATCCATGAGAGAATGGTTTCAAACTTGTCGTTTTTCTTTTAATTTTATAATATGGAAGGTTTATTTTAAAAATGCAGCAGATATTTAATAAATAATTAAAAATGTAGTTCAGTGCCGTCGAAGCACTCGAAGCAAAGACAGTTGCTTTAAAAGTTGCTTGCATAATATAAATATATATTTGTATTAATTTAAGATGCATAATGTATAATATGTTTTTATGCACCACTACGTTCTAAGCCACTAAATTAAACAAACTTAATTAGTTACATGAATAAGCATTTTAAATTAATTAACAATTCTAAATATTCAATATTTCAACAAGTTTTATTTTATGCTTTCTAGGTATTTGAACATATATTTTATTTTCAGAAGCAATATAAATAGTAGACAACACACTGGATCATGGTTTCGAACTTACCTCTGGTCTTCTATTCTAAAACTTTCAATAGCGGGGAATTTATGAGCTCAATTTGCTCGTTCATTAAAGGTGTGTTTGTTAAAGTGTGTCTGTGAATTTAAAAGGCCTCAAGTATATTCAACTTACGTCTATAATCGTAGAAGTGTAAACATGTTATTCTATTATTTGATGTCTAAGCATGGTTGTTTTCTAACAACTGTTGTTATCGTTATTGGATTTTTGTGGATGTTTATATTTGTCTGAGCGTATGTATTACTTGCATCTGGTATTAAAATTTCTAATTGTCTGGTCTATATATACAGAATTACATTGTGAACAGTTCAATTTGTACATACCTGGTTTTAATAAATTAGTAGTCCTATCTTTAGCATTGATTAAGGTGTTGACAGTATTTTTTATGTTTTACAAATGCCTTTAAATGTACTTGTTCTGATTATAATTTGAGCAATTTTGGACGGTAGCGGGATAGATCCTCTCTCACGACCCCGGTCAGGACAGGAGCTATTTCAGGGACGCACCTCTGTCTTCGCGAGCCATTATTCTCTTCCACCACCTCATACGGAGGATATCATGTCCACAACCTTTAATATCACCCAAAACCCACTCTATCCTTCTACTATCCCACCCACTCATCAACCCGCCTGCATGGTGAGTTTATGGATAACAACCCCCTAAATCATCATGATAGATACAAATGACAAAAGGCCCCGAGTTCTTGGCGGTCCGAGTACTGCCATGCAAGCCAACGGAAGGAAAAGGGATCGGACAAGGGGTGCAAAGAATACATAGGGTAAGGTAGACTACCACACGATTCTGAACAACATACAATCATTGTCAACCGAGGACAGACTGGAAGAATTGGAAATTGAAGTAGGAAACTTCAAATGGGACGTTTTGGGACTCGCAGAAGTTAGAAGGAGAGGCGAAGCTTGCTTAAACTTAAGATCAGGAAACAAACTCTTTTACAAAGATTCTGAAAATATTAAACAAGGCGGTGTCGATTTTATGGTGAATAAAAACATCAGGGGACATGTTGGAGGGTTACTATATTTAAAAGGCATTTTTTCGAAAACTACTGATCCGAATTTGAAAAACAAGGAAGCGTTAAAACGAGAATTTAATGCCCTTTATAATGATGATGATCACTCGGTCCCCTTTCCCATTTAAAATTATAGGGGTGAAGCTTAGGAGGTTGAAATGACAAGGTTGAAAATAAATGCAAAAAGCTTCCCCCTCAAAACAAAAAATGACGGGTCCAGGCGATTTTTTTAAAAATGACGATAAATATGAAAAATCGTGTCTGTTTCGTTTTTATTGGCCGACTCTGTATGTAAGGAAATATTTATGTATTCTGGAAATACCAGTTACAACGCTAGTCCTTAATATTAAAACTCATAAAAATGAATTGTTTTATAACGGGTTACCTTCTGACAGAGAATAATAATATCACATACTATACTATATAATAAAAGTTGCAATTACTAGCCGGTTGTATTAAAACGTATGGCTTTATTTATTATATTTACGTATGTAAAGCACAATACTGCAATTATTAAAATACATGATGCATAAGCCTAATTTACATACTCATGCATGTGAAGGTTCAAAAATGTTGATGAATTGAATTCCTTAGAATACGCCGTAAATAAGAGACAACCCCATTTTGTAGCCATGGTATTCTACTACGGATAATAATTGCTCATTAGTACAGCATTATCAAAAGTTTCCGAATATTACGTGTCGGCTTACATAGACAACCCGCTTAACTACCGTACGTAAAACTGCTAGCGCCAAGAATGGCGTCATTCTTATTAAGGAATTGGAAAAACGACTACGTTATATCTCTATTCACTTTAATATATTTATTCCCACGTATTAAAAGTTTTTGAAAGCAATCGGCAAAGGCGTTCAAAGAAACTGCTTGAAATTCGGCTGTTAGTCGTTAGATTTATCGTAATATCTTCTGTCCTAAATTAGATTCCCTTTGAAAACAGTTTTCCCTTTAAGAAAAAGAAAACAATTTGCTAATACTAAGGCAGGTGAATAGGGTTGGTAACTAATGACGACAAAGACGTGCTTCAGGAGAAATTACTTCATAATCAGTGCAGAAACGGCAAATGCATCAAAAATCAGCCACCCTTTTCTCGAAATTGTGGCCACACTCTAAAAATACTCTGCAATAATCTCTTCATCACTTCAACGTAGAATGCATTTAGTTATTTACTGTTTGTCTTTCAGGCACAATTTTCTTATATATCACACTATGTTTATAAAAATGAACCGTACAACTATGACTCACTAGCTGTTACAATGCATTTGAGATAATTTTCTATGTCCAATAAAACTTCCTCCATGTCATTTGCTTGCCACCGATTGCACAATTGGCGGTTGCTCACTACGGGCGATGCTCGCGAAGACAGTTGTTCGCCATCCGTTTGCTCGACAGCCAACTTATTCGTAGTACTAGAAGTATAACTGCATAAAAGTAGAAGAAGAAGTATTTTTGTTAGGCACCTTTGTAAAATAATTTAGCATATCTTCTGCCTTATAATTTTTTTTGTTACAGTTTACTAGTTCAACATTTTACAATGTTGTACATGGTTTTGTTTAACTAAATTACTTAATGAATTATTATAATAATGTCACTGAAGGAACATGTCTCCTCATATCTGAGCTACTTAATAGCTCGTGTTAAAACCGCGCAGCTGTTGTAACATTTTATACTAGTTTATTCACTTTCACTTTCGTCTGAACTTGTTTTTAGATCTCGTGGAAGATGTTTTTTAGCCGGATATGCATGTTCTTTTGTCCAAGTTCCTGTAGGATGGTGTTGTTGCTGTTGTTGAGATTGGTGATTAATGTTTTGGTTAGTTTTTTGATCAATTTTTCTATACTATCCAGTCCTAACTCGTTGTGGATTTGTCTATTACAGATGAACCAGTGTGCGTTAACTGACATTCTTAAGACCTTATTCTGAAAGGCTTGTAATTTTCTTAGGTTTGTCTTCGATGCTGTGCTCCATACTGGAGAGTCGTATATTATAATAGGTTTCAATAGCGTTTTATATAGTAGAATTGTGCACTCCCTTCGCAATGGTGTATTGAGGTTGATTAGTGGATATAGTTGCCTTAATCTGTTGTACCCTTGATTTAGTTTGGTATCCACGTGGTGGCACCAGGTTAGCCTGCTATCCAAGTGGACTCCAAGATATTTAATTGCTTCGCCCTTTGGGGTCCAGGAGATTGTTGTTCCATGCATGCGGATGTTCTCGTAGTCCTGCATTCGTCTTAATGTGAATAGTTTGGTTACACACTTGAATGGATTTAATTTTATACACCATCTATTGAACCATTTGCCTATTGGGTTGATTGCTGATTCTAATTGGTCAATAGCTGTGTGGAGATCTTCGTTCTGGGTAAATATATTCGAATCGTCAGCGAATAGCGCCGGTATGCTTATCTGTGGATTAGGTATGTCGTACGCGAAGAGGTTGAACAATGTTGGTCCCAAAACCCTTCCCTGTGGTACCCCTGCATGAATATCCTTTGTTTCTGAGATGGTCCCGTTTATTATAACAGCCAATGATATGCTTTCCAGGAATGAGAAGATGATGGCGACTAGGTATTGGGGAAGAGGTAGCTGAAGCAATTTGTATTTTAGTCCTTCCAACCAAACCTTATCAAATGCTTGGGTGATATCCAAAAATGCCGCTACCGTGTAGTTTTTGTTTTCAATTTTTCAATTCACTTCTTTGTAATTGTTGCACTGCCGAGAGCCCTTCTAGGAATCCGAACTGTATGGGAGACACTATGTCACGTTCGATTAATGAAGTGTTAAGTCGTTTGGAGATTGCTCTCTTGAGAAGCTTCGATATGGTTGGTAGTAAGCTTATGGGGCGGTAAGAGCTGCAGTTTGGTTTGTTCTTACCTGGCTTGTGAAACATTAATAAGTGGGCATGTTTCCAGTTGTTTCGAAAGTATCCTTTTCCTAAGCAGGCATTGAATAAGTTGACTAGGAAACCTATGGCATTATTTGTTAGGATTTTAAGTATTGCGTTGGGAATTAGGTCGGGACCAGGAGCTTTTTTAACGATACTATTTTTATGTATATTATTAATTCTTGAGGCGATGTGGGTTTATTAAAGTTTTTTTCTGATATTGTTAGTATAAAACAGTCTTCAAGATGTTTTTCAAATAGGTTGCTTTTGCCTTTGTCTGAGCTATATGTGGCATTAGGTGTTGTGAGCGATGAATTATATCGGTTTCTCGAATATTTTGTTACTTTCCATAGCGCTGTTGGGTTCAATGTTTTCTAAATTCTTTTGATAGGTGTAAATTCTGTATTTGTCTAATTCCCGCTTTATTTGATGGGTTAAGTAAACAGCTGATTTTTTAGGATTGGATCTTTATTCCATTGCCTCCTTGTTCGGTTTTTTTGTTTAATTAGTTCTATTATGTACGTTGGCGGAATGTTCGGGTTTTTCGCTTTACTGTGGTTGTGCGGTTTTGTTGCTGATTGCACCGACTCATTAATTGCTTCTGCAAATGCTGCTATGTGCAGGTCTATTGCTTGGGTGCTTATTATTTGGGCTGGGTTAGTTAGATGAGTATCTAGACTCCTTGAAATTGGTCCCAATTTACATATCCCTTCATCATCCTTGGAATTTTTGGTCTGGGTATTGGTGTAGTAGTGAATGTTATTATGGGCGGTAGGTGGTCTGAGTTTAATTCCGAAATTTCGCTTTTCTGGACGAGTATGTGAAAGTTCCTTGCTAGCAGGATATCCAGTACGTCGGGCTGGTGATCGTCCCTGTAGGGGTAGAACGTATACTCACTTGGAGCAATTATTTGGATTTGATGTTTTGCTGCTACGTCGTTGAATTTTCTGTCATATGCATTGTTAGCTCGACATCTCCATAAGGTACTTTTGCTGTTGTAGTCGCCAAGTGCAAGTGTTGGTGTCATCGTGTTGAACAGCTGTTGTATGTCGTTTTCTGTTATTGGCTTGTTGGGTTGTTTATATACAGTGATAATTTTTAGTGGGTTTTGCCTTGTCTGTACATTGATAGAGATTGCTTTTAGATTGTTGACTGGTATATCTATTGGTGTTGTGCTTTGTAAGTGTTCTCTTATAATTGCAACGTCTCCCCAAGTTGCACCTATTGTTCTATCTTTGCGGAATGTGCGATAGCCTTTGATGTTAAATATTTTCCCTTCCGACAAGTGGGTTTCAGTTATACAGGCTATATCGATATTGTATCTTGCCAGGAATGAAATAAACATTGATCTTTGCTGTTTTATGCCGTTGGCATTCCAGTTATGGATTGTTAGCTTATTGATTGTCGTGAATTACCCATTGAGAATATTGGGAAGTATCTGTGTTAATATAAATGATTTCATGTGGGGAATGGCTTTATAATTAAAACCTCTGCTCTTATTTTTAAATACCGCAAGTATGGGGAAGTATTAATATCTTTAAAATACATTTCCAGATTTTAAAGAAATATTCCTGTATATAGCGAGAACCCAAGGAAGTTGTTTATACAAAATGTTTATTTGCGCGCATGTGAGTGATTGGTCGTGGAAATCGTGGAGACGGTTGGTTAAATGTTAAAATCTAGAGCTACATTAAAGTTATCAGTGGTAATCCCATGTGTATGTACATTAACGATTGTCGAATATATATTTACTCCATTTTGACAGACGGTGGGGTTACCTTAAACAACACAATTAAATTGTCAAAAGAGAGTAAATTTGCGATAATCTTTAACGAATGGAATTCCTTTAGATTAGACACTGTTTAGTATTATTAGCAAAAATGGCGTGGTGCACAAATTTATTTTGTTTATTTAGTAATTAGGCATGTACAATTTTTTCATTGCGTAACTAGCAATATATTCGACAGTTCTCATAGTTAATTTTTAGTTGTTCAGTAGAAAAGTAAAACACCAAATCAATAATCTTGGCATTTCGATTATATTAGAAAATAGAAAATCGCAGCGGTCTTATATTTTCATTTGTGCCAGTCAGATACCTTCATTTTTCTTTGAATGAATTAATCACGTTAATATACTTGAAAGATCATTACACACCTGGTCAACAGCTAAGTGGTTAATATTATTAAACTTAATGTAATCTAAAAATCAATACAACATAAAAATCAGACATACTTCTCGTTAATTTGTTTAGAAATAGCGGAATCAATATTAGCCAATATAAATTCAAATACAATAGGGAACACGCTTAGACTGTCGATATTCTTTATAGATAAGTTGAAACATTTTGAGAATTACCAACAAAATACGATGGTGGTTCATCATTTATTGTCCTTGCAATAGCAATAGACTTAGACATTTGTAACAAGCATATCTCAAAAGGTTAACACGCTTAGTATAACGATGATGCAAAGCTTGAATGCCTTTAGAAAAAAAACTCTTTGTCCTGCAATGTAAACCACTCATGCATAGCAGCCATCACCTTTTCGTCGTCCGAAATATGTTATTGTAATTTGGTTAACAGGTGAAAGTTACTAGGGGCCAGATTTGGCGAATATGGGATTTGTTCTAAAATTTCGAATCCAGCATTGTGGATAGTAGCCATAGAAACACAACTCTTGTAAACGGGAGCGTTACCTTGGTGGAACAGAACGCCGCGTTTCAATGTTCCACGAACTCTTTGTAAGAGTTTTACGTAATAGTCCCCCATTATTGTGTGACCACGTGGTAAATAATCTACAAGAGGAACACCCGCAGAATCCCAAAATACTGTTGTCATTATCTTTCAGGCCGATGAAGTTACAAGAAAATTTCGTGGGAGCGGGGAACCACGACGTCGCCTTGCCATACTCTGCCGTTTTGAATCTGGATCAAAGTGATGAATCCTGGTTTCACCTTAGAAATCTTTCCAAAAATCCATCCAAATCTGTGTCCATTAACCTCAAATTGCTCGCAGCAGTGAGAAACCTGAGCCGCTTCTGCTCCAGTGACAACATTGTCGGAATCCATGGTGCGCAGCCTTTTTTCAGACCCAATTCCTCGTGCAAAATTTGCTCAACACTTCTAACGAAAAAGACATATGTCTCAGCAATCTATTTAACCGTAATTCTACAATCACTCAGTACCATATCATGGACGAATCAATATTTTCTTGAGTGACAACAGTTTTTGGTGGTCCAGCACCTGGTGCATGTTGAAACGACTCCCTTCCTAATTTTAAATCCCGGCGCTAGTTCTTAATTACTTGATATGAAGGTACAGAATCATTAAAAATTCCGGACATGTCATTATAAATATCCTGCGGTGATAAACCATTCTTAAAAAGGTATTTCATAAAGCCCTTGTCTTGAATTTTTCCATTTCAACAAAATCATCTGTACCACAGTAGTATTAAATCTACACTTGTAATTGTGATTGTGATTGAGATCTAGGTCCCGGTATTCCAAGCATCTCACTGCACTTAGGCCACATTTGACCCATTGTGTACTCTAACTATAAATTTTGCCTACCTGAGGTAGTTCAAACTCCACTAGAGATTTTTAACGTGTCACACATCCGACAGAAGGTGCACTTTCAGGATTCGACCACCGAGGTAATATTAATTGGGTAACTTTTATAAACATCTATTAATGTCAATAATTGACATTTCTTAGAAAAAATTATTCATTTGCCATTCAATGCCTTCTATGTTTAAGACAATAATTGATTAACTTCTCTTCGTATGCTATACTATTTTATTTGAAGAATAAATTGCTTGTAGAGCATATGTACCGCGAGCAGCCGAGTTGGCGAGTAAATAGTTCTCGAGCTCGCGCGCACATACGATGGGCGGGCAGACGATGGGCGAGCGAACGACGGGCGAGCAAACAACATGCGAGCAAGCCGTGGCGAGTATATGAACGCGAGCAAGTGGCGGACACCTTCGGAAGGTCATTGGCGATATTTCGCTACAATTTTACCAATTATTGCGACCAAATCTGCCTTTCATCCCGACCGCAACCGACCGTCATCTTGAGCATCCTCACGTACATTCAACCATTCCAACACACTAGCACGACTTAAGGTAAGTATTATCATCGTACACAATTTTCAATAGTTCATAAATTTCCATTGAAGTTTTCCCTAATTTCCCTATTTACTCGTTGGTCCATTACGACTGACAGACACGCTGCACACGGAGCGTCCTGTACAGAACCCAACAGCTTCGCCTGAGCACCCTCTGTTGATAATGCAGTAAATTATTATATCCTGCTTTACTTTTGGTTTAATTTCAGGCACTGTGGCGTGAATCCCGGAATTAAAGTGCCAAACCTTGTATAAAAACATTCAAAATAACCATATTTTACAATTTAAAAATAAGCATTATTATTATTTTAATGGTTAGCTGCGACAAACCAGCTTGCGGGCTGACGACTTAATGAATGGAATATTATTTTACGAGGAAGACGTATAGGCAACTAAACTGCTAGGGTGACTGAACTTATTAGTTGTTTACAGTTTATTACAAAGTTATTTTATTTAGGAATCTGTGACGCAATATTGTAATTTAATTGATAGTATAGCAATGTTTTTTACAAACAAATGTTTGGGTTGAATTGCATTTTGAAGAGATGCTACATGTAGGTTATATTGTATATATTTCGAAATGTGTAAAATTCAAAATTGCTCCAAAAAAGTAGTCTATATTTGTTTTGCCAAAAATAACATATTTAATTTTACTTTAAAATGGAGAATTATTTACATAGAATATACAGTTTAGCAAATCTGTGATATACTTACGTAAGTCTATAGTGCTTTAGTCATACATTGACCAACGATAAATTTGTTGTATTAATTACAGTTTTTTTGGTTAATTAAAAGTGAGGCAGAACTTATTGCTTTCTATCAATAGTTTTTAGTATTCCTACAAACGTAAGTTTAATAAAATGTTTTATGATTATTTTAGGTGCTTGAACTGCTTAGGTTACTAGCATCAAAATGGAAAGTTCACCGATTTAACACAGACTGGTTATGTTTTTTGCCTGTTTGTTGTAGTCAGATGTAAACTGCTGTCTGTGGCTGTAGTGAAGTACAAATAACATATAAACAAGCAAATACATTCTATATTTTTGAGTTTACAGTACTAGAGCATTGATTTATTTCATCTAACGCGATAAGTTAAGCCGACTATGACTATGCTTGCAATAATATTGTTATAATCGAAAGTGATAATGAATTCTAATTTTAAAATATTATATTTTATTTTGTATTTTAAATGCACGTAAAACAGCTTTACAGTAACGCTCAATTTGTATACAGACTGTCAGTTGCTCACCCAGACAACATATTACGATACTGTTTTCGCTAGATACTAGACGCTCCTTCCTGGTATTTTAAAAATTATTATTATTTATACAAGATCTTCACATACAGAGTGTTGCACTAAACTTATGTTTTCTTAAATGTTACACCAAGTATATTAAAGCATTTTTGAATAGACACTTCAGTGCTAATCAAATTGATGTAAAATTATATGAAGTAAATAGAAGAAATGCTGTATTAATGTTTAGATGTTAAAATCAGTTATCAATTAAAAAATAAGAACGTCAAAGCTCTATAACTTTTTTTCTCATATCCTCTACCATATATAAATTAATATCGTCAACAAGCATTTAATAATCTTCATCCACCAAGACCAAAATATACAGAGCGTCGCATTAAAGAAGTACCTTTTTTAAAGTTTCGTAAAAGTTAAAATACTCTCTTCTCTTCTTCGTCTGTGTATAGGCCAATGGCCTGTTAAGTACCTACAATGAGTAGTTTCTGTGAGCTCTCTTTGCACGCATGCCGAGCAGGAGGCTAGCTTAACCCGTCGAACAGAGAAGGGAAGTTCCACCATAAGGTTTACGATTGTCAAAGATGTTTGTATGACAACCGGGACCGACAGTTTTAAGCACCCTCCGAAGCACGACCGGTTGCATATGCCACATATTGGTCCCCCCCATCCAAGTACTGACCAGCGCGGATAGTGCTGGACTACGAATACCGTTTGACCGGTGTCCGCAGCGCTCCGCTATGCAACCCTGTACGAACAAAACAAATAACAATTTTGCTACGCATATGTGGAATCTGCACTAAACATGCTTTTTTTTAAATCCCGGTATCAATATCTTAAGTAGGTTTGCCACTACAGCTTCTGAATTCGACAGCTTTTTGAATTAAATTAACTCCTTCTAGCAGGAGTACGGTTGAAAATAAATAATTTCAATTTAATCAGCATTTTTCAAAAGGCTTTTAAAAATGCTATAATATACTGGGTGTCCCATTCAGAAAAACATTTGTGTAGTGTAAGGCTCTGTATGTGAACACGTGGTATAAACAAATATATTTTTAAAATATGGACAAGGCGTGTAACTGTTATCTAGCGAAAATATAATCTTAGTATGTTGCCTGCGCAGGGGATGGCTCAGTGGTAGAGGGCCAAGGTTTGGATGTAATAGTCGAAACGCTTCCCGGTTCAAATCTCCCCAGGGTTGGAAATTTTTCTAATTCCCTGGGTGGTCGGTACTGGGTCCCGGTCTCCATTTGCCATTGGGGATCAAATTAATGGCACTCCTCGAATTACGGTCGCATTAGAGGAGTAACAAGACCATAAACAAAAACATCCACACACAACAGGCAAGCCAAGCACGGTTTCGCACCAACACGGTAACCCGCAGAGGCGGGCCCTGTTGTGCACAGCACAAACTAGCTTAGCTTTTTCTCACACCGCCTCGACACTGCGCAAGCGGTACAAACGAGGATCACGATAATAATAATTTAAAAAAATGTTGCCTGAGCGAGGAGCTATCTTCCGTACACACACAGATGGGACATGCTGTATATTTATTGCATAAATAAACATGTAGCAGGTCACTAAACCAAAAATTTCAAAGATTCATAGAAACCCTCAGAGACCAGCTTCCTCAGTATTTAAAAAGCAGTTTTGCAGTCCATTCATATTTTTATTAGATCGCCGAAGAGTCCCGCATCGTTTCTAAACCAAATGACTTCCAGGAAGTGATAACAAAAAAAAGCAAAAGAAAAAGGAGCACGGACAGCCCACCTGAGGGAAAAAGAAATCAAAAAGGTAAACGGGAACTCCAACAATCTGTTGCTAGACAAAACAGATATAAAGTACCCAATACTATGAAGGAAGATGAGAAAAAAACAGAAAATGAAAGATAAGACAGTACCAAAACAGACGAACGACCACCGCCAATCTTCATCTACTACATAACAAACATTGCTCGACTACTAAAAATGCTCGATGATCATCTCGACAAAACGGATTATCAATATCAAATTATATCCGGAAGCAACGTAAAACTACAAATCAACACTATCGACAAATATAACCTAATAAAAAAGTCCTTCATGAAAAAGGAAGTCAATCGCCATACCTTTAGATTACCCGAGGATAAGTCATATCGGGCTGTAATAAGGAACTTTCATCACTCGACAGATAAAGACGAAATAAAAGAAACCCTTACCCATCTTGGGCATCAAGTTAAAGAAATCACTAACGTGAAACACGGAACAAAAAAGATTCCGTTACATCTATTCTTCGTAGATTTAAAAACATAACATAATAATATCGAGGTGCTTAAAACTACAACCTTGCTGAACGCTGTAGTAAAAATAGAACCACCGCATATAAGAAAAGATATCGCACAATGTAAAAGATGATAGTGTTACACGCAAAATTATTGCACCCGCCCATATCGCTGTGTGCAGCTAAGCATGACTACAGAATATGTACAAAAAAGAAAGGAGATGGAACCAAAGCAAAATGTGCTCCATGCCAAGGGAACACCCAGCAAACTACAAAGGCTTCGAAGTGTACAAGCAAATTAGAGAAAGAAGATTTCCAGCATTTAAAGAAAGAAGGCAGTCCAGTCACAGCAAGCATTTGCACCTCTCATCCCCAGACCTCAGATGACAAATAAGGAAACAGAAGTTATACCTAATATGTCACAAACACAAGCGGCCAAAACAAATGATAATCAAACTTCATTATATGGACAATCCATTAACGGATACGCGACCCCAATTCCGATCATGTATCAAAACAATATCTTAGACTTCATGCAGCAGACAATTGACGTACAGCAGGGGATGTAAAAAATCTAATGGAAGAATTAAAAGAACTGAAAGAATTAGTAAAGACCCTAGCGAACCAAAACAGTAAACAAAATTGCTCAACTATATAAAATATCACTATGGAACGCGAACGCTCTGGTATAACATCGCCAGGAAGTGAACACATTCTTACTGCATAATAAAATAGACGACCTACTAGTGTCAGAGACACACTTCACCGATAACTCTTTTTTTAAACTGCCTGGGTACGAAATATACACCACTAATCGCCCAAGTGGGGCTCGGGGAGGGACCGCCTTAATAATCAAAAATCACCTCAAACATCAATAATTACCGAAATATAACAAAGACTTCTTGCAAGCATCCAGTGTAGTAATAGAGGACTGGACAGGAGGTGATTACAATGCCAAAACCTCAGCTGGGGATCACATTTTACCACTCCCGGAGGTAGAATCTTAAAACTAGTCATGCAAGAGAAGCAATTAAATCACTTATCTACCTACCAAATTACGTATTGGCCGACTGACACGGCAATGATCCCCGATACCATGGACTTCTTCGTAACTAAAGGCATATCAGCCGCGTACTTAAAAATAGAACCCTCCTTGGACTTGTCATCTGATCATACCTCAGTAAACGTTACGCTGTATGCAACGGTGATATACACAGAAAAACCTTCCAAACTCTATAACTGCCAAACACACTGGAACTATTTTCGGGAAATAATCGACGACAAACTAATTCTCGATGTTTCATTAAAATCGAGAGACGACATAGAGAAAGTGGTCGAGAACCTGATACGGGCCATCCACACGGCCGCTTCGAAACCTACACCGCCGGCACCAGAAAAGAAAATAAATCGGGACTGTCCCATAGCTGTAAAGGAAAAAATTGCGATTAGGAGACGATTAAGAAGAATCTGGCACCATAGTAGATGATATGCGCAGGTACAATCAAGCGGTTAGGGAATTAAAAGAACTGCTTCTTCTTCTTCTTCCTCCTTTATTTAGGCAAGCGCCTTTTTTTCGTTAACGTTGTTTATGTTTGGTCAGGGTGTTTCCACCGATGTTGAGACTCAGCTCTGTTTCCATCGTTTAGGTGGTCGTCCTAGACTTCTTTTGCCATGTGGGGTAACTGCTTCGAGTAGTAAAAAACGAATCATTCCAAGAAACTTAGAAGGGTTAACTGCAAACCTATACACCGAATATTCCCTATGCAAGGCAACCAGACGATTAAACCAACCAAAACTGCAAATACCACCAATTCGCAAAGAAGACTGAACAGGGGCACGTAACGACAGCGAAAAAGCAGAAACATTTGCCAAATACCTCCAAACAGTCTTTCAACCATTACCAACAAATCAGGCACAAGATGACACAGAAATCTATTACTACCTAGACGCTCCCTATCAGCCATCACTACCCATTAAACCATTCACTCGTAGTGAAGATATGATTACCAACAACCTGAATAGTAAAAAGGCACTCGGGTATGAACTCATTACAGGCCAACTTATAAAAGAGCTCCCACAGAAAGGCACAACCATGATGCCCTATATTTTCATTGCTTTACTAAGAACAGGAGCATTCCCAGCGCAGTGGAAGATTGCACAAATAATTCCCATACACAAACCAGGGAAGCACCCAAATGGGATTAAATCTTATAAGCCCATCAGAATCTTGCCGATTATTTCAAAGTTGTTCGAAAAGCTTCTGCTGAAACGGTTGACGCCCATTCTACCCGAGCACCAATTTGGGTTTAGCAACTAGCATTTATCAATCGGACAGGTACACCGCGTAGTAGACGTCATTAATAGAACGTTCGAAGAAAGAAGCTATTGCACCGTCGCCTTCCTCGACGTTAGCTAGGATTTTGATAAAGTAAGGCATGTAGGGCTGCTTTACAAAATAAAGCGACGTCTACCGCACCCCTTTTACTTCTTCTTCTTCTTGGCTATTACCTCCTCGGGTTTGCCGTCTTTTGTTTCCATAGATCTCTATCTTGCTAATCTTCCTCCTTTACTTGACTCCTTCTTGACTGAGATTTTCTCCCCATATCCGTTCCCAGACATTTAATGGTATTGCACGTTTTAATATCCTGGTCGTCCACTCTTATATTTTGTGCATTTCTACCTATGCACATATATTCGGCCCCATCTTTCAAATCTTCTTTAAGTTTTCTGAGCATGTTTTCCATGTCTTCCTCAACTTGTGCTAGTGTGATCTGGTCATCAGCGAACAGTAAAGAATGGAGTGTGGTTATGTCGTCTATTTTAATCCCCATTCGTGCACATTTGCGATACCAAATTTCTAGCGTTGTTCCATATACAGGATGTTTATTTGAAAACTTCCCACACCCAATATGTCGGGCACAAGGCTTTCTGAAAAAATCGCGGAGACACGTCAACAGTATTAGCGAGGGGGACATATTTTTACATAATAGTGACATAACACGTTATATCCCCCTACCACCCAGAGCCAACCCCTTCAAAATTTTAAACGGCAAGGCGGGTATGTGGTACCTCATTTGAACCAACGGTTATATTGTTGTTTAGCCAACAATGGACAGCATTTTGAGCAGTTATTGATATAATAACATTCCAAATCATTTTTTATTTCCAATAATTATTTGTATTTTGAATACTGATTTAAATAAAAATGTTATCAATTGGTATACACGGTCGTTTTTGTTTTAATGAACTCAAACACTTTTCCCTTAATATCTCAAAATCCAATCGACCAATTTTAAAAAACAAAACGCCAAAATGTAGGCATCACATAACCGCCCTTGCCAGTTAAAATTTTTAAGAGGGCGGCTCTCGGGTTAGGGGTTGTAACGTGTTATGTCACTATTATGTAAAAATATGTCCCCCTCGCTAGTACTGTCTCGGCTATTTTTCCAGAAAGCCTTGTGCACCGAGATATTGGGTGTGGGAAGTTTTCAAATGAACACCCTGTATATACTAAAAAGTAAGGGTGATAGACTGCATCCCTGTTTGAGATCCTTCGATATGTTTATAGGCCTTGTTGTCTTTTTTCCTATTTTTATTTTACGTTGGTCGTTGTTGTACATTTTCTTTAGGTACAAGATTTATCCATTTCTCTCTTATGTTCATTCTCCTCATCGCTTGCCTCTGGGCACGCTATCGTACGCCTTTTCGAGGTCTATAAAGGATATACATATGTGTATCTATTTGTTTTTCCTTGTTTTTTTCTATGAGCTGCCTAACGCAGTGGATGTTGTCTAGACATGATCTTTCTACTCTAAAACCACTTTGTTCTTCACCAAACTGAATATTTCCTTCTTCTATTTTACTTTTTATAACGCTGGAGAATACTCTAGCCGTGGACGGTATAACACTAATTCCTCTATAGTTCGTACATAGCTTTTTATCTCCTTTTTTGCAGATTGAGGTAATGAAGGATTGATTCCATTCCTGCAGCATGTCGTTTCCTTCTTCTATCTTTTTGAATATCTTTTTCAAGTATTGTATAATTTTCTTTCCTCCGTATTTAAGGAGTTCCATTCTTATGTTTCCTGGGCCTGGTGCTTTATTGTTCTTTGCTTTTCTAAGCGCTTTATGTATGGCTTCTTCTGTGATTTCTGTTGTTGGCTCTTCATCTCCCGTTATATCTTCTGTGTTCTTATATTTATCTCTGTGTTCTTGTAATAAATTAGATTAGTGCTTTGGAGAGTATCTATGAATGGCCAAACTCTACCACAAGCTGACAGTGTCAGATACATGGTCATGCATCTAGATAAGGGCCTGACATGGAAGAATCACATTTGGAATAAGAGAAAACAACTTGAATTTATATTTAGAAGCTACTACTGACTAATAGCACGAAGGTCTAAACTCTCTCTATGCATAATAAACTTCTGGTGTACAAAGTTGTTCTGAAACCCATCAGGTGCTACGGGATCCAGTTGTGGGACACCGCAGCAAACTGTAACTCGAAATCCTAGAGCGGTTTCAGTCTAAAACTCTTCGGGTTATAACCAGTGCACCATTCTACGTACCAAATAGTGAAATACGTAATGACCTGAAAGTGTTATCAATTCAAGAAGGAGTGACGAGGTTCAGTGCTAAATACGTTAACAAATTGGAACACCATTCTAATCCCCTGGCAATTATCAAGTTCGTAGGTTAAAGAGACATACCCCGCTAGATTTACCTTGTCGATTCTAACAAAAAATGTGTAAATAACCATAATTGCAACTTGTAGGATAAGCCTATACGAATGTTTGTTATCAGATTTGCTTATTGTTAGTTTGTAACAGATTGGAAATATATACGATTGTTAAAAAAATAAGCGGCCTTAACGAATAATATTATTTTTTTAAATTACAGAACTTTTGGAAAAGTGCCACATATACGTGTGTTTTATAATAATAAATTTCTGTTCGCGCTTTGATTATAATGCATGCGAGCTATTAAAATATTAAGGTTTAGAAGAGAATGAATGGTATTTGTTTAAATTTTAAAAATAATTAAATCGCATTTACCTATGTCAAATAATACTAAAATCGAAAATAAATGTAGAATCCTATACATGCAAAGTTATTTAGACTATCAAAATTGTCTTTGAAACATAATTTGTACAACTAGTGCACCAATTTAGAAGTGCAAAATGAAATGGTCTTTGTGGAATGCAAGTTGTAGTTCAGTGTCCAACTGGCGTATGTACAGTTTTTTCATACCTCAGTCGTGACGTCAATGTTGGCCTTAAATGGACGTGGAAAAATCCACTCCTCTTGTATTCTTCAGTATTTTGGCCAAACTTGAGTTAATTAGATGCCGCTCATTTTTCAGCATTGACGTCATTTATTATAGTTGCGAAGAAGGCAAAACTGCAAATTGGATACCAACTACAATTTGGAAATATTCCAAGAGGTCAGACTTATTGAAAGTAAATATTTTTAGCTTGAAGGTGTTTACCTTTAGCAAACATAAAAACAGGAAGAATTGGAAGCATTTCCGCGTTATTTTACATACTTTAGTAATCGCTGGACCAAAAGCCAAGTATCTAAAAACATAATTATTAATAAAAATAATAAGTTTCTTAACACAGTTATATCCCAATGGCTATTTATCACAATATTATTAATCTTATAAAACACATTGTCTACAACAATTATTGCAGATGTTCTTTCAAAATATACATAGGTGTGTTTGTTGTTAAATGCAGCTCACAATTGTTTAATTAACTGGATTTACTGTAATTAATTGATTTACAACGCTTAAATATTAATACACATGCTAATTGTAAGCAGCCTAGACAAAAAACTGTTTTTGGTGGCGGGCCTTTCGGGCGTTGAATAATAAATAAATAAATAATAGAAATAGTGCTACTGGCCTGTAATTATCTATAATTTGACTGTTTTCTTGCGAACGGGGACTATTTTATTTATTTTTATATGCTTGGGAAACAGCCTTAGTACAGAGATTGATTAATCAAATGTAGTAAAGTGCAGAGCAACAAATTTCACTATGGAGTCAGCAGACACTAGGGTTATATTTTGTCCTTATTGAAGTTAATAATGCACCAGGAAAATATTGCTTTCGACCTCCCTAACATAAATAAATAAATAAAATTCTGTTGTTATTATTAACCACGTCGTTGCGCCTAAATTATGCTCTAATAAAATATCCCTCCTTGGATAATTTGCTTTTTATCAAATAAAGTTAATTTAATTTTCATACGATAAATCACTAAAAACTATTTGTTTTTCGTTATTTGCATACGAACAAACAAAAAAATTATTAAGATCTATTGAAATAGTTTATCAAGATTTAAAAACACTTGGAATTCACCCACTTTTTCTGGATGTACTTGCATTCTTTTTAAATTGGTATTGCTGGTCGAAATTCTGTTGGTAGCTGTAGGTAACCACACTGCATTTGTTTGATACACGCCTCTTCCTTGTAAGTTCTCCTAGAAAATCCCTTGGATAATCCAAATTCACCGTTGTTATCTCGCTGGGAGGAAAGTAGGAATATGGAATGCGGACAATTTATTCACACTTTGTCTATTGTTAGCATTATGTCGTACTATTGTTTGATCGTTAAATCGTTGGACTTTAAGAACATAACCTTGCATCGATCCTATCACCGTTAATTTTATTAAACTCGTAGTAAAAAGAAATTATTCTAAATTTTTACATAGAGGTTTCTTCTTTTCAAAACCCTTCAATTGTTCATAAATTCTATTGGTTGATGTTAAATAAATTAAATGTTTGAAAATTTTTATGCAAGAATCCATATTTGACGTTTCACACTTAGTTAACATTTAGTTACGTCAGTCGTACCGAAGAACACGGTTGAAAACAAAAGACACCTACTGCATCCACATACGCGAATTCCATAATTACATTTTCGAAGACACTTTTCTTCTTTAAATTCACCCTTGCAAATGCTTTCAAAACAATAAAAAACGTTTGTGACTAGTTTTATTAATTTCAACTTAATAATACTCGGCAAATTTAGTTTCGGTTCGATGTTCAACAGGCTACTGAATTATAAACAACTACCAGCATGCAATTGTTATGTACCCTTCGTCAAGGAGACGAACTCTACTTCAATATTCTGTGCGAGTTGTCAAAATAAGCAATATCAAGGGAAGAATTTGATAATCTTTTAGCTTAAATCTATGACAGATATCTCAATTTTCTTTTGCCAATCAGGAAATAGAACACAAATGTAAAACTTAACTAAACATAAATTGTACTAATACCTTTTTATATCTTAAGTTACCCTAAATCTTTGTTTTCTTGTTCTCCAAGAAATTCAACAGAATTTGATATCCCACACAAATATAATCTGATGCAGAATACGCGAACAAATTTTTCATTTATTAAAATTACCCATTTTTGTTATATTAAATTAAAAAAACATTTAAATGTGTTCTTAACACAATCTAGAACAATACACCATTACGAAAGTCCACAGACGAAAGGCCAAATTCACATATTTCTTTACATTTGTAGAATACATATCGCAGATATCCCAAAACAAGTCTGTTTGCAGATAAGAAATCACAAATAGGCATGACAAAAGCTTAAAGAGCTACTGTATTAACGAATATAACACACTACCAGACTGCAGAAAAATGAACATCAATTGGCATACAATCAAGCAAAACCCTATGGAAATGACCAGACTATAAGAAAATCGATGCCAAACTTTATTCGACAGTTTATTTCAGAGACTTACTCACTAATAGTAGTTTAAGTATAGACTGTAAGCGTGATTAAAAAATTAGGGATAATATAATACAACAATATTGATTTAAAAAATACCATTTTATTTGGAAACTAGGTATAATGTCAGCCGCAGGTAAGTTTGTCGGTATTAATTTTGCTATATTAAGTAATGCATCCCTAAACAGTTTATTAGAGCAATTAGATACTGCTGTATACACATTATTGCCATGTAAACTGTAAAATTGTTCTTGGGTTTCTGTAGTGTTCAATTTCTAAATATACTCCACTTGATTTTAGAAGGACTATCATAAGAAAGACCTCGTAATAGGATTGATTGGGGACGGCGGTTTAAGTAAATAAACTTTGGAAAACCCCTTACCACCACGATATTTAGAAAACTTAAATACGTATTTCGGCAACTAAGCTGCCATCTTCAGTAGGAACTTGAACTAACTAAAGTAATTTGGTTGAGGAATGCCTCTGAGATAAGTCCTTCACCAAGTCAACAATTGAAACCCAAATTTTTTTCACCTATTGTTCATTCGCCAAGACTTAATGTAGAAAAAGTATTTATGGAATAGAAATTCATGGATACACCTTCAAGGTTACAACATATCTTATTACATTATCGTAATACTCATAATAATGTGTTACCCCGTATGTTGGTAATATAAAATATCTGTTTAACCAAACAAAGTATAATTTTAATGTCGGTTGGAATGTATCTTTGGCAAGCGCTACCTGTACTAGGTGGTTCTTACTGTTACCACCTCAGTCAGTTGGAATAAAAAAACCAGTTACCAAAATTTTTGGTAAAAGTTGCATTTTGAGGCATACAATGTACAAAAATATTCATAATTTTGCTAGGAAAACGGTTATTAATTATTTCAATGATAACATTACATTCTTGGTACTTTAACATATGCAATTATCATTTTTGCATGTTTAGGAACATTACATTCAAATGTTTGTTAAGCCTATAATAGTACTTTCACCGCAACCTTCCGAAAGTTTTCGCTCCCTTGTCCCTCTCGCTAATGAAATTTGCTTGAACTATAGAGTGTTGACGTCATCGGTCAATTAACAATCCAAGTACGAGGAGTGTTGAAATTCAACCAGGAATTTATTTATAATAAAGAGTATTACAATATTACAACAATGAAAACCATTTACTCTTGCCTAGCGGTGCATTTGGCGCCACCGATCTGAGAGCTTTCTAATACCTTCCTCCTGGCAGATGTCTTTGCATTGCATGCGTGACCACCCTTGAACAGCTTCGATATCGTCATTAACTGACTGACTCAGAATCTTTTAACGGCTAAAACTTCCTTTAGTTGGCCAAACAAAAAAAAATCGGAGGAAGATCATGAAGAACAAAATTATTTATAAATTTAATTGCTCTTGCAGCCGTATAAGTGCGAGCATACTCTTGGACAAAGCAATGAGAACTTTGTCTTCTCTCCCGTTTGTTTCTAATCGCTTGCTTAACTTTAAGTACCAGATTAACGAATAATAGTCTACATGCTTGTACGAGGTTCTGTAAGGACATTAACAAAGACCACCATTAAAATACCAAAAAAATGTTGCCATCACTTTACCAGCTGACAACACAGCTTTATTTCCTTTGGTTTTATAGGCGGTGTGACACCACTGCACTGCACGTTTTGATTCAAAGGTACAATAATATACCCGGGTATATCACTTGAGTCCAAAAATTCTTCTCCTCGATCTTATGGCAGCAGTAAAGAAGAAGTGATTTGCAAACGTTCAACTTGTGTTCTTCAATCAACAAGAGCGCAATCCAACTGAGACTCACCCTACGATACTTTAGCTTGTTTTTATTATGTATTCAACAGTTCCGACATTAATTTGTAAATTTTGAAACATTTGATAAACTATCACCAGTCTTGCTGATTAAGGGCATTAATTTTATTTTGTATTCACAATTAACAGAAGTTGCAGCCCGTCGTATATGAAGCTCATTTTCTACGCGAGTTCAAGATTTCAACTACTCAAAACCCGATTTTTAGAAAGACATTGATCGCCTTATTTTGCTCATAGATTGTAAGAATGTGATTATTAACCCTGTTCTATGGTACAATAAACCGAAATTTCCGACATTATAACTGTAACTATCAATATTATTAGTTAGGGGGTACAATAAGCCAGTGATGGCTGCAGTACTTGAGATGCTTAGAAAACCGCGTCCTAGCTCTCGCTCTTTCAAATCAACAAATCAAATCAATATTATAGAAAAACAATCACCCTGGATATGTTAACAAGAATCATGGCTACCCTTTAATTATTTTAATTTTTGGAATTGTTTTTTATGTGTGGTAAAATTTAAATGTTTCTGTTAAAATTTGCGAACTGCTCATATGTGGGTATCTATTTTTAGGGGAAATATTTCCAAAAATAAAATATAATAAATGAAAAGCATCGAAAGCAGTATCCACATTAATTTGCGCATATATAAAGGGCCTGCTTTAGTTTCCCAGGGTTACATAAAAGGGCGTCCCTAAATTGGACAGAATTTAATACCACCCCTTGCGCCTTGCTCTTACCTAAACTGGAAACTTTGTTGATTAGATATAGGGAAAGTGTTATGTTTCCTCCAGCATAGGTCACTGATAGTAATCTAAAATATTTATATAAAACATTACCAAATTATAAGAGATAAGAAATCACATTTTTCTGTTAATAGAATGATTACTTACATTTTAAATAGAATTACGATTCAGGAAACAAATGTCCAAAAACATTGAAAAATATTATTAAAAAATATGTTGGTAAGTTAAATTCTACTACAACTTAGTTTTTGTTATTTAAGGTAATGAACACACAGGCAGCTACCTGAATAAAACCAGTTCCTTTTTTTAGGAATATTTGGTGGCATTATTTTGTAGAAGAGGCTAACAAGCAAAGCGTGGGGCGTAGCCCACAGTATTGATTAATTTGTTGCTTATAAATCCATGTCGACACTTTGTCTCAAGAACCTTAATTCTAGTATCACCGTTATTACTTTTTAGGTATCTGATTGACTAGACAGGAATAAATGTTGTGATTTACAAAAGTCAAGAAAAAAATCAAGGTAAAAGTCATATAGATAATTAAGGAATTGAGAAACTGCACCCTTTTTAAGCAGGATTAAAAAAATTTATTAATTTCTTGTGGGTGAAAGTATCTCCTATATTTAGAAACCACTAAGTTGCTCCTAGGTATTTTGGAAATTAAACGTTACTGTTTTATGGCTAGACTTAATATTTTCTACACTGTACACTATAATTGTATTAGCAAACATATAATCTAAAGTATTATTACCGCTTGTAGGTAATTTAAACACATTCTTTGAATTATCGTTAGGAGGAATGTCAAAGAGAAATTGCTATTCTCTGTAATCTCCAAACATTAAAATTACCATCAAATATCTGAACAATACCATTGTCAAATACTTCGCTACTTCAGTAATTTTATTACAAAAAGATTGACTTAACTAACAGTGAGCAATAACATGTACCTAAGCATAAATTAGGTATGGCTGCCAAATGATATTTCGCATATTATCAAATATACATTTACGCAGTTTGTTTGATGAAGACATCACTTACCTTTCAATATATTTTTTATCCATAAGGAGCTCTTTTTATAAATACATACAGGTTTCCCAATGAATAGCCAACTAATATTCTGCATAAATAACATGAATATTGCCTAAGCTATTGCATGTACTAGGTACCTTTTAAATATAATTTCCTAAGAACGCTGTCAAATTTGCAAGTTCTTGACATTCTTTATACTATCAAAATTTCATAATTGCTTATGCTGTTTATTGTTAGTATTGCATAACGTGCTAACACTTTCCATAATTGCGAGAAATTTGTTTTAAAATATACCAAGTAGTGTGTAATAATGCATAGAATAACTATTTGTGTAGTTTACGCTGCTCCAGATTAGGTACATAATCGAAGAAAATCGTATTATATGAATTTGAATTCGAGTTCTGTGCATACTGCATACATCGTTTATTTCAAACAAATGAAATGTATACATGGTGGAGCAGCTAAGTTATCCCTCCTGAAATTTGGTTAACGTATTCAACATACAAATAGCATGGCAGCCAAAATCAGTTTTTCTTTGATTTAGTTACATTGATCAACGTTGTCTATTTACGATACTACTAGGTCGAGCTATTTTAAGTAAAATGTTGCCACATCATTAGAAAACAAATTTCTTGCTTATTTTTGGCAAATGCTGCGAAAATGCAGCTGAAACCCACAATTTATAAATCACACGCTATCCAACTAGGAGTCCACCGTCTGAAAAAATATTTGGAGGTCTTCAAACTTCTGTAAGGTAAAGTTTTTAATTTTAGAAATTGTAGAAAAAGAACGATTACGAAGATGCAAAATGAACTAGATGCGCAAGAGGTAGTGAAGAAGAATCCTCATTCAAACAGATCTAAGCATAAATAGGTGGTATTAGTAAAACTCCAGTTAAAAGAATTCTTAAAGCAAATGTATTACATACGTACTTTAGTGCAAGAACTATATGAAAATGACGATCAGATCAGATTGCAATTTTAAAATTTTTTATTGTTTAGTAATGATACAAAATTCTTAAACAAGGGTGAAACGAACAGCCGTAACTCGCAGTATTACGCACAAGTGAATCCGTACTGGATAGGTGTTATTAATTTTCAAAGAGTTTTTTCTGCAAGTGTTGGCGGTGGCATGGTAGGTAACCAAATTATTGGACCACACTTCTTCCACCAAATTTTAACTGCACAACGTTACTTTAGTTTCAACATGATGGCTGTGCTGCACATTTGGATTGTTAGATAATGTATTTGGAGTAAATTGGTTTGGAAGAGCAGCTGTGCATCTATGGCAACCAAAAAGTTGCTATATTACTCGGGTAGACTTTTTTCTTTGAGATTATATTAAAAGAATAGTATACCTAGGGCGACCAGACGTCCCTATTTCCTATTTTTGGTTCGATGTAACAATGTACCTATTTTCGGGACCAATGTGTGTCCTAATTTTCAGATAATCATAATTTTGAATTATCGTATACAGGCAATTTACAATAAAGTGTTTATATTTCTTAAAAGTAGTTTGGAAACTTTTTTTGTCGTCCCTTGTTTATTTCTATCTACTCGTAATATGTCCAAAACTTCGGGCGGATCTGGACACAAAAATCAAAGATTGGATCCGATTGCTACTACTCACGAGTGCGTGTAGTGTCAAATAATAATAATAATAATAATAATAAAGGTCTTTATTTCCCAAAGGACATATTGCACATTTAACAAATAATAAATTACATAATTATGAGAAATCACAAGGCGCAGTTCAAGCTGATGCGTTTGCTCTTCCACTGAACCTTGTGAAATGTGAGTACAAATTGTGCACTATTGCGTAGACTGCAGTGTGTACTGTAGGTTAGCGATTAGCGATCATCGATCCGTTCTTCATATTATCGGATAAGATGTACTTAGCTTAGGCAAAGATGAACATAAAAGATCTTTAAATAACAATATTTTATAATCTATTAATAACATACATTGTGATGTATTATGTAAATGTCGAAAAATTGTTTTTTTCGCTATTTCCCGATGCTTAGTTGTACCGATCTAGTCACCCTAAGTATACCGAGCTTCGGTAGTAAATAAGCAGGATTTACAAAATAGAATAATGGAGGCGTGTACATTCATTACACTTGATATGTTTGATCGAGTTCGAAGATCATTTCTAAAATTAATTAGAAAATGTGTGGACGTGGTTGGAAACAAATTGACAATTTACTGATTAAATGTTTTGCTATTTATATTTTGTTGTCTTTCAATTGATTAGTTTTTTATACAGGGTGTTTAAAAAATTCGTTCCGATATTTTACCCACTTATAGATCTCACCAATACAAACAAAAAAGTCGTAATAAACACGGGTTCGAAAATCAACCGTTTTTAAGATACAGCTAAATTATTTACGCAGGGTAAGAGTGCAGAATGGTATTTATCACGTCTGCTATGGAAGTGAATAAAACAACATCTGTTTGAGTTTTTGTAAGTGTCAATTATGCTATTGTTGTTGCTGGCATATGTTTACCAACGTGGAAATGGCAGATATGCATTTCATATTTGGGAAGGCCAATGGTAATTCTTATGAGACACGTCGCTAGTATGCCGAAGCATTTCCGAACCGGGCACTTCCGTGTGACAAATGTTTTACAAATTTGCATCAACGCATAGCCGAAGTTGATGCATTTAAATCAAGAAACAGTGGCGGTGGTCAGCCTAGATCAATTTCTACTCCTGAAGCGGAACTTAACATTTTAAGGAGGATTGAAGAAAATCCAGGTACCCGTACTAGAAGACTTTCTGCCGAAACAAATATTAATGCTTGCCTAATTTGATGAATGCTACGTAAGCAGCAATTGTATCCATATCATATTCACAGGTTCTTATTGTGCCCGATTGTGCTGCACGTGTGCAGTTTTGCCGATGGGCACTGACAAGAGTTGCGGAAAACGCAAACTTTGTTAGTGAAGTCTTATTTACTGACGAAACTAGTTTCACAAGAAATGGCATTTTTAATTTCCACAACAGCCATGTTTGGTCAGATGAAAACCCTCATGTTATTATTGAATCGAATCACCAACAATTATTTTTAATTGACGTTTAGCCTGGTGCTTTTGGAGACCCTATGATAGGACCTCATTATCATTGTAGATTTTGGGAGGGTGAGCTACCTCACGTACACTTAGGCCAGAAAGGTGGGCCCATTGTACTGCCTTCCCAGCAGCTCCCCAACTTGGGCATCACAAAAGCCATCCTCCAACTAGAGTGTTGCTAATTTCGGTTTCTTGGTATACTATAAAGCTTAATGTCCTCAGGGATATAGGAATAACGAGTTCTGATCCCCAAATAGATTGTTCGGAGGCAAGTCTCGCAATCTCATCAGCCTCCTCATTGCCGT